>JBBPBX010064418.1:5940-20253 GCA_038048925.1 Garcialebias charrua | reverse complement strand
AACACATGCATAATTCAAAAAGAGAGGGAGAAAAATAATAACTACTGTATTTTTCATCCTGTAAGTTGCAGTTTTTTGCATAATTTACATGCCTTGCAACTTATAGGACGAAGTGACATATTTATAGATTTTTTCCCCCCATATTTATAAACCATTTGACTGAAATATGGCCGTTTCCATTCATTCTGACTGAAAAAAAAAAACCTGCAGTTCCTGATGGCCCCATAGGGTATGGCATGCTGTTGGCTGTTGTATCATGTAATAGGAAAACGTGCCTTTAATGACAAATTAAAAAAAGTTCAAGACAAAAACAACTGGTCTTTATTTATTATACTATTATACTATACTTTGTTTTTTTTATTGCACTTTTTAGAATTCACCATGTCCTGGATGACTGAGAATCTTCACTAGCTATTAATGACCCAATCGGCCTGCCATACTCTCCCCACCTCTCTGCTCACTGCTTCAATCCAGCAGCAAG
Source organism: Garcialebias charrua (assembly GCA_038048925.1). Lineage (NCBI taxonomy): Eukaryota > Metazoa > Chordata > Actinopteri > Cyprinodontiformes > Rivulidae > Garcialebias > Garcialebias charrua. The sequence goes on along the minus strand of JBBPBX010064418.1, from coordinate 19,772 downwards.
CTGCACCACGGTGGCGAAATGCAGCTAATTTGACCATTAAAGTGCATTTATTAAGAAAATGATAGACAGAAACACATCTCTGCTATAATTTCGAGCTAACAAATAATTGTTTAGGTATTTTTCTTGTTAAATGACGGCGAAACGAGCCGCGCTCCTTTTTCCTGTTTTCACCGCTGAGCGATCACGGTGCACACAGGCAGCGACACTTTTTAAAAAAAATAAAGCCGATTTAACCATTAAAGTACATTTATTAAGAAAACGTTAGACTGAGACACACCTTTTGCTATAATTTCGAGCTAACAAACAATTGTTTAGGTAAATTTCTTGTTAAATGTCGGAAGATAAAGTCGCGCTCCTCTTTCCTGTTTCTTTTTACAGACATGATCAGCCTCGGCCAGCTGTAGGTGCGCGCGCACACTGACTGACGATATGACGTCTTTGTTTTAGCTAAGGTCCTACTTGGAACATAAAATTAGAAAAGATAAATAAATTCACAGACCTTTTTTTAGACGCCAGAAAGGGAAAAATATAGTTGTGTAGGTTTTAAAAAATTTAATACCTCGTCAGATGACGTTTATTACTTTTTAATACTTTTTAATGGCCTTAATTTGTGTTAATTTCATTTACTACCTTTTACTACCTTTTGCAACCCCGCGGATACCCTGTATTAACAATAAACAAGAAAAAAACGTAAACAATACGCTTCGGTGTTTAATACGCGTCATCACCACGCGACGCGTCAGCGCCTCATTTGCCCCAATCAAGATGGCGGCGACAGAAGCAAGCGAGTACGAAGATCTTCACAAGGAAACACGGTAAAACAATTATTTCTTTGCGAGAAAAAATATATTTCTTAGCTGACTTTATAGAAGACGTGCTCCTGAGCTTAACGAAATGTTCAAATCAGCTGGATAAAAAAAAAAAAGTTTGCCGAATTTTAGGCAGGCGGCTCGGACCGGACGCTTTGTTTCTTTAAATTTAGCTAAATAAACGCTTAAAAAATATATTTCTTACCTGACTATAGCAGACGGGCTCCTGAGCTGAACCAAATGTGAAATCAGCTGGATTTAAAAATCTGCGGTGTGGTTTATGAGTGGTATCTTGCAAACAAAAACAGCGAACCTCACAGCTAATAGCAGCTACATCCAGAGCAAGGGGCGGGCAGCGACAGAGTCAGTCCGACCAGAGGAGGCTGTTTTCGGACACATGAGCTAGAAACGTCTGGAAGTGGCCCTCCTCTTCCTCTTCGCTCTCTGAGTCCTCTGCTGGCTGCTGCCTACAGCGCCCGTATAGCGGCCGAAACTGGTACTGCACCATTTTTGCCAAAAATGAAAAACGAAGAATCAGAGCGAAAAATTGGTCTAAAAATATGGGGAAAAATCCATAAATAATACTCTTCGGTGTTTAATACGCAGGACATTCAAATGAGCAAAAATACAGCGTATTATACACCGGAGAATACGGTACTACCGTACTTACTACTTGTACTACAATTACTACTTTGCAGTTTTTCACTTATCGCAGGGCTTCAGGGTACGACTCGCCACAATAAAAGAGGGACTACTGTACTTTTATAACAGGAGGAATTGGGCTAGCAACCTTTTTGAATAGAAGCATATGTTACGGAAAGAAAACTGAAGTGTGTTGAATATCTATAATCTACGGTACTTACTTCTGGGTTTCATCGGTGAGCTTCTTGATCACTTGACTAAGTGTGAAAAGACTGCGATTTATATTGCAACCTTCTTTGAAGCGTGCGCCTAGGATAATAAAAACAGTGCAGTTACATTCACTGAATAGACTCCAAAGCCTCACAAAAAAAGGATAAATCATGTCTGGACAGTTTGTTTTTCACACAACACTTCTGAGCTGGGTTTAAGGCAGTACAGAAGACTACAAGCCACCCAGTATCCATAACTGGCTCAGAGGCATAACAGATGGATCAACTTTAAACATTCATTCTGCCTCAGCAATAATGAGAAAAAATGACATTCCCGGCTTTGTAGTGTGCTTTAAATAAAGCTCGAATCACATTTACCGTAAGTCAAGCTTGTATGGCAGCTTTAAAAACTGTATATCATTTCAGTTTACCTTCAGCTCCTGTTTGACTCGTTCTTTCAGACCCAGCTAGATCCACTAAATTCTAGAAGACAAACATCATGGGTCAAATTTTTAGAGAGCAAACAATCATATGGATGTGAAATAAGAGAAAGTGGACACAGAAAGTAAAAAAAACAATCCAGTAACTTACTAAATGAGACACAATAATGGCTCCATCAGTATTGTCTCCTGATGCTGAGTCACCTCTTTCCCGACTTTCTATGATCTATAATATATAAAATATATAATATTAAAAATAATTAATTTAAAAAAAGTTTGAAATAAAAGAACTACCCAAATCTCTAATGAAGATTAAAATGGTGGCATTGCTTACCATCCGAAATATGGCATGTGAGCGACTGCTTCGCTGGTTCATCTTTGTCTTTGCGTATTGACGGCTTTCTAGAAAGGTACATTATGAAGAAAACAAAGTGGATGTGACTTGCACTCAGCAGCTACTGCCGTAAAACATTTGTTTTCATAAACAATACCAAATCCTACTTTCTCCTTTCCTGATCCAGGCGAGAACTTGTGACGTAGATGTGACCAGCTCCTCCGTCAGATCAGCCACATAGATGTTTTTCTGCACACAAAACAGCAAAGCATGGTTCATAAACTCAACCAGATTTAATGAAACAAAAGAAATCGGCACATTTTAGTGAGCAACTCATTTAAAATCTTTATTTACTGGAGATGGATACAACACATGACTGACAACCTGAAATCATCTGGGGAAATTTTTATTGTCTATGTGGGCAGCCTCAACGTTTAAACTAAACCTGGAAACTCAGATTCAAGAAGATCCAGAACACAAACAGCAAACGTCACTTACGTTAATTGTTTCTCTAACTTCCAGAGGTTTTCTCTTCCATCTGTCAACAAGCAGATCAGCCACGGTTTCATTGTAGATCTCCATGTAAGACACTCTGAGAAGGAACTCCTTATTTGGAAACTTTAAATAAAAAAATTAAAAAAGAGCAAAAAGAGCAATTGTTTAGAAATGTATATGCATGTGTGTAGTAAATTGCAGTATGTTTCGAATAAGCTCAACTATCCTTACAGATTTAATAGTTTTAAAGATATCTTCCACAGCCATAGGAATGACTCCGGGGTTATGGTCACTGCCCATCATGGTGAAGGTCTTTCCAGATGAAGTCTGTCCATAAGCAAATATGGTTCCTTCAAAGCAAACGGACACAAAAAAGCAGCTAGTTAGTGGCATATGCAAATAACGAATTTCCATAAATCCTCCTTTCATCACACATACCATTATATCCTCCAACCGTGGAAACAACCAGAGGGTTTCCAACAGCCTGGTAAAGCTGACTGGTTGTCTCTTCAGCTGTGAACACCCGGTCTGTAACAAAAAACAAAGTTGTAAAACATACTTCAGTTACCGGTACTAAAGTTACATCTCAAATGGATCACATTTTAAAAGGGCAATGAGCACGGCAAAGCATACCAAAACTAAAACTCTTGCTGGAGCTTCCATCATCAACCTGATGAATTGACTTTTGATCGGCTTTCCAAAACAGCTGAGGCTCTGCGTTCTCCAATGCAGTCAATTCTTCCCTGGTTTAAAAAAAAAGAAGAATATTAAAATACAGTGCTTGTTTGCAACATGATTTTTGGGAGCAAATGCTGGAAAGAATAAACCATAATTCTGTCATCACTGGACTTTTGTTGGCTGCTGAGATGACAAGTCCTAAACTTGTCAGTTGGGAGCAGTACTGGAACAACCTCTAAAAAAAGCTAAGACATCAAAAAACAAAACAAAGCAAAAAAAATTTGTAGAAACGTTTCATCTGTCATCCGAAAGACTTCCTCAGTCTGAGCTGCTGTATTCAGCTCAGTTTTTTTAAGGCTTGTTTGTTTATACTTCTTGTCGCACCTTTCTTACTTTCTTGTTTTACCCCCCGTTGAGTGAACCCAGCGATGACGTGATTGCGTGTGCGTCACCGACCGCATTGAGTGTTTATACTTGGAAAGACGTGGGGGATACACTATAGTAAATCCCTCCCTCTTCCCTCCCACTGCATACGTCGGCAAGTTTTTTCTCTCCTCAGGACCATGCGGGGGGGGTCTCCGCTCGCTTTAAAACGCGCATTTTTACAAAACAGAGGAGTTTTCTTTGTTTTAAAAGCTGCGTGCATGCGCGATCCTCTTCATTTTGTCAACTTTACACGCGCATGCTTTAGCTCCTGTGTGCGTGCGCGTGTTCGTAAATATATATATATAAACATATGTATTGGTAGGGATGCACCGATACCAGTATCGGGTATCGGCCCGGTACCATGTGCGTTTACTCGTACTCATAAAAGGGCTCCGATACTACAGGACCCGATACCAGTTTCATTTCATTGACTATGTAAGAGTTCAAATGTAATAAAACATTTTATTTTTTTGTACAAGTTTGGACATACTTTACAGATTACCAATAGTAATGTACTTCGTTTATTTATGTTTGAAGTGTCTAATGAAAATAAACAGTTTAAGTTAATTAGAATGATTTAAAAAAATATTAATTAGTACTTGTATCGGTACTTGGCATTGGCAAGTACTTTAATGTAAGTACTTGTACTCGGTTTTCAAAAATCTGGTATCTGTGCATCCCTATGTATTGGTGTGTGTGTGTGTGTTGGGGCAAGTGTGTGTGTGTGTTGGGGCAATGCGCGCGCGCACAGATGAGTTTCTCTTCAAAACTATCCATGTCTGTCAAAGCAAAAACAAAAACCGGCTTCTAAAAGAGTACCGTGTAACGGTGTGATACACCATACAGTATATGGACATCCAAACAAAAAACGCCCACAAACTTTGAACCAATCACACGCTCTGAGCCGCAACCTCCGCGTCTCGGAGTTCTGCCAGGTACCGACCGGATTCGTTTCGGGTGGCGGAAGCGGCCGGTTTACATTGAAAGTCTATGTGGAGAGGCGTCGAGGCGCGGCGCGTTTTGAGTGTTTGAAGCGGCGCTTCAGCACGCGGCAGTTCCTTTCCGCGCACGCGCGCGTCCGAAGCAACCTACGCGTTGAGCAGCGTCGAGCCGCCAAAGATCGACAAAGTTGATATTTTGCAGCTCGACGTTGCTCGACGTGTCCAACAACCAACCGGGAGAGCCTCTGCTATGTGATGACACAACGGGACTTTTTTTTTGACTTTTTAAACTTACCCCATCGAGCCTCCATGAATTGGAACCAGACTCCGGTAAGAAACTTGGAATTTTTACAGTTGCTACTGTCCGCTCCAGCGTACATCACCCCAAACATAAAAAAAAACGTTTTAATCTCAACAAACGTGACAAGCGGCCAAAAGGGGGCGGCATGAGCGTTCTGACGAGATTGGTGGGTACCCGGCATGACAGGGGGCAATGTACAAGACAGCTGTCACCGGGGGATCGCAGCGGGAGTGCAGACGGAAGTTGCGCAACTTTTTTCACTCAACGGGAGGTAAAAGACGTGTGACAAGAAGTATAAACCAGCCTTTATAATTAGCACCTTCTCACAGTGGATCAACCAGTTTGCTGCCGACAACCGAAACCAGCTGCTCACAAGATCAAGGAGGACCATCAGCCAAACGATGGCTCATTAGCACCCTGATGGTCGTTTGCTATTCACGAGGGCTGAGTGATACTAGCAATAACAGCATTGTAAGAGGGGGACAGTTGAACCCGGAGGCCTCCACCTTTGTTTAATGATGGACGGTTTCTTTTCACAAAGAGTAAGAGAATCTTTATTGTCATTCACACCACATGTGGTACATGTGATGAAACAAGATTATGTACACATTATTATGGTCCCAGTTACATCCAACAATAAAATGTGAAAGAAGAGCAGTAATAACATCTAAGATATGAACTAAGAAAAATAACTAAAAATACACTAAGCACTAATATCATAGAAAAACTTTACTCCAAACAGCAGCACGAACATGAGTCTGTATGAGCAGATGGGCACGAATGAACACAGCAACATGAAACAGATCAGCAGCAACATGATTATTCTGGTTATTTATTCATGAGTCTAACAGCCTCAGGGTAGAAGCTGTTCCTCAGTCTAGTGGTTCTACACTTTTCGGCCCTGTTTACACGGACACTGTGTGGGGGAAACGCAACTTTTGGGTATGTTAATTAGGTGAAAAGTTTTGCGTTGACACTGTCGAATTCTGTGGATACGACTCTCTCCCCCTCCACCCCCCGTCCTCATGATTTCACTGTAGTTACCATGCTGGGCCTTTAGATGGCGCTGTGATTTTTGGAACCTTCACTACTGCGCATGCGCTGCCTGAGGTAAACAGAGCAGCTGCCTCGTCTGTTTTCCTCTCTGGCTAAAATCAGCTAACTACAAGTTGTTGTCAACAAGTTAACAACAAGTTAAAGCTGGAATTTGGATAAGAGTCAACAGATTTGAGTCAGTGGGACCCGCTTCATCTAACAAGCTGCACTGAGCCTGTGGACCAGAACCGCTGAGTGGACTGTGGACCAGAACCGCTCAGTGGACTGTGGACCAGAACCGGACTTTACGCCGTGATAAACAGCTGACTTACAGCAGGTAAATCAACGTTCTTAATATAATGTGTGCTTGTGTTTACTTTGATCACACAACAACTGAGTTTTTATTTATTTATTTATTTCTGCCAGGTGGAGAAGCTGTCGTTGACAGGCTGATGGTTCGGCGGTTCTGATGGGTCCAGATGAACACACAGCAAGAGTCCAGTTCATTAACGTAGTTACAGTTCGGTTCACGTGTTTTAATAGTGTGTTCAGTTTAATTCTCAGTGTTTGTGTTTAAACTTTGGTGCTGAATAAATAAATAAATAAAAAATAAACCTGTGTCTTCATTTTCACAGCACGTTACGCACTGTTTAAAAAATGTAACGAGTCCAGATAGATACTGTAGTTCAGATAAATTTACATCTCCCACGCCAACATAAATACTGTTTATTATTGTTAAACTGTTATATTTTGCAACGTGACACGTGAAATGTCACTGTCCGCGCGTGCGGGCTGCGCGCATGTGGTTGATAACAAAAGCTCCACGGGAGATGTTTACATTATCAGCGGGGGGTCAGCGAAAAACTTCCACCTTGAGAGCAGGGTCAGAAAAGTATCGGTGTCATCGAGGGGGGCCAGCAGCGTCGTGTAGGCGATAAGCAAAGTCGCAAAGAGAAAGTAGCGGTTACACTCAAAATACGCGCCGTGTAAACTGGCCCTTAATGCTCCTCAGCCTCCCTCCTGAGGGGAGTGGGGCAAAAAGTGTGTGCTGGGTGGGTGGGGTCTTTCATGATGCAGGTGGCCCTCTTCTTGCATCTGGAGGTGTAGATGTCTGTGATAGTGGGGAGACCGACTCCCAACAGACTTCTGTGCAGCCTTCACCACTCTCTGTAGAGCTTTCCTCTCTGCAGCCTCCATGCCACATGTTGATGCTGGATCACAGGATGCTCTCCACTGAACACCTGTAAGGAGGTGAGGACTGAGCTTCTCAGACCAGCTCGTCTGAGGAAGTAGAGTCTCTGGTGACCTTTCTTGATAAGGCTGGTGGTGTTGCATCTCCAGCTGAGGTTATTGTTCATGTGTACACCCAAGTACTGTACTTGTAGCTGGAGACCACTTCCACCGTAGCCTGGTTAAAACCAGACCCTTGTCCTTCACTTCGCTTTGGACTAGTACAAAGCGAAGTGAAGGACAAGGGTCTGGTTTTAACCAGGCTACTTCCACCGCAGATCCTCTTCTCAGTGTTCAGTGGGTGTGTTTGTTCCTTCTGAAGTCTACAATCATCTCCTTTGTCTTTTTCACACTGATGTGAAGTGAAATTCAAGCCTTCTTTAGTTTATGTACAATGGAAAAGTACGATTTTACTTTTGAAACAGACCGGGCAGAACAAAAAAACATAACGAAGAAAAGTATCAGCTTTCAAACACCGTAGGCGTAGATTGTTCAATGAATAAATTATAACTTATAAGCTCGTTAAAAGTAACCAGTCATACTAATATCTAATGGAAACTTTGCAGCAGGTGTTACAATAAATACATTAGTGTCAGCTTAAGCTTTCATACTCAAGCCAACAAGTTCCGCTTACACACATTTTTATCCGTTATTGTTAGCTTTGTTAGCTAACGTTTAGGTAAGGTAAGCGAGCGACTAATTAAACTTACCTCGCAACAATCGGTCGGACTCTTACGCAGACTTTTACAGCCGATTCTTCTGCCATTTTTATGTTATGTGTCCTCTTGTGTCACGTGTAAAAACTGAAAAACTACTGAAACATTTCGAAAACAGCGACGCGTAAATCGGAAAAATATCTAACCGACCATCGTGTGTAAGCCAGTCTCGCTCAGAGCCTCTGGTTTAAAACTTCTTCTTCTTCGTTTTGATTGGGTAACGTCGACGCTTGGACGGATCCAAACGGAAGGGGTGGTGAGGTGGAAACAAATACATTACTACTTAGTTCTATTTGTTTTATTTGTTGTTTAAATTGCTTATATTATATATTTACTTGATTATATTAGAATAATGTGTGTTATATATTAAAATAAAACTGAACTAGCAATATAAATTTAATGGTGATTTGTATGCGTCCAGATGATGTAAAAAATATGCGACTTTTTCAACGTGACGTAATAAATCTGTGCCGTCCAAACATGTGTATTGGCTGAATTTGTTTTTTTTTCACTTTGTGATTTAGAAAAAGGATAAACAAACAGGCGTCAACTATATTTTTATTGTTTGCGGGGCTCGTTCTGAAGTTGAAATGTCTCTGTTTCTTGTGAACAGGTAAAGAGCAACTGTTGATTTATTATGTCAGTTTGCGTATCTCTCTCGCCCAACATGAGGATTGGACATATGATCATCGCAACCTAGTTACAGTACTGTATTTCCTATGAAGTCAAAACAGAAACCAAGATGTGTTGTTTTTTTTAAGTGAAAAAAATAATGTGTCAACAGCGATAATAATGTAACGCCAACGGTATACAATTTGTAATGTTTCTGCTTATTAAATTCTGAAAATTGAGCAACAAACTGGAAACAATCTAAATTTCATGAACGTAAATTGACTGTAAGATGTCAACAGTATGTAAAATGTTATTTGAAAATACTTGCATTATTCTACATAAATCAATATAAGATTTTATGACTGTAAGTGTGGTTGATTTTTGAATATTTGGGTTGTTTATAGATATCTTGGAGAAGAAGAAGAAGAGGGAACCATCTCACAAGAATCTCAGAGTCAGGTGTTGCTGGCTAAACTGCAGCAGAAGGTGAAACAGAAGCAGAGACAGAGTTTAACGAAGGTGAAAGAATCTGTGCAAAAACAAACCGAGCAGCAGATTAGTCAAAAGAAATTAGGAGACGACAAGGACAGTAGTCATGAGCATATGCAGCACAAAAAGAGGAAATCTGAAGCAGGAGCATTGTATGATTCAGACCCTGACAACTTTGATGCAAAAGAAAAGAAAAAGAAGAAGAAGAACCAGCCAGGTGTGTTATTATGCTTATGTCTGCTCACTTGTTTCAGTTGATGCCTCATATGATTGGTGTGTATGGTATCCTTTTAACAGTTAAACTGTGAAATCTTTCTAGGTGAAACATGCAAGCAGTCGACAGTTGACTTGTGGTCACGTGGTTGTGGTACATTTGTTTTTGCACACACCTTTTATAGTCCACGAGACGCAGACACAGAGCACTTAGTTAACTCCTCACGCTGCAGTATACATCACCACACAGGTTTCTTCCCACCAGAGTCTTTCAGCAGACAGACTCCTCCATACACAGTCTGCATGATCTCCAGCCAGGAGTTTTTGGCCATTTGGCTAAAGTAATGTGCTTGAGGAGTTGTACAGCAGAATGTCGAGTGCATTTTTGCATTGACAAACATGCCCAGAAACTTCTGACTAATCAGAAAAAGCGCTCAATACAAAAACAACTGGACTTTATTTGTTGCAGAAAACCCTTTATCCAAAGGGCTTTTTCAATTCAAAAATAGCAGCTGTGAGACAGAGAAGTTTTATACAGGCTGACATGCCACGCACCCACATATGTAAATTGGAAGCTGAAATTACGCCCACACATACCTGAGATAACATGCCCATTCTATGTAAATTGACAAAAACAACACATCACAGCTTAACAGTAGGGGTTTGTTAAGGTCTTAGGGCCAGTTTACAGGGCGTGTATTTTGAGTGTAACCGCTACTTTCTCTTTGCGACTTTGCTTATCGCCTACACGACGCTGCTGGCCCCCCTCTTTGACTCCGATGGTTTTTGAACCCTGCTCTCAAGGTGGAAGTTTTTCGCTGACCCCCCGTTGATAATGTAAACATCTCCCGTGGAGCTTTTGTTTGAACACATGCACGCAGCACGCACGCGCAGACAGCCGGCATTTTAACAATGGCGGTGGACTGGACAGTGGACACACGCACCACTTTCTGAACTATAGCTGATGGAATATATTTTGATTCTCATATTTAATTATTCTACACCTTACCTGCATCTGTGTTGGAAGAGAGCAGCTGCCTGGATCCAGTTGTCTGTTAACGAGGCAGTCGGACATTTCACGTGTCACGCTGCACTATAACATACTAAATGTGCTATATATTAACAGTTTAACAATAATAAACAGTATTTATGTTAGCGTGGGAGATATTTAAATTTATCTGAGCTAAATGAAGCTATCTGGACTCGTTACGTCATGCCTAACATGCTGCTGAAAATGAAGACACCAGGTTGATTTTTAATTTATTTGTTTATTCAACACCACAAACTCATGTCACAAACACTGAGAATTAAATTGAACACTTTTAAAAACACGTTAACCGAACTTTAATGAACTGGACTCTGTTGTTTTCATCCCACTGGACCCACATCCGAACCGCCGGTCCGCTTCGTGGAACAGCTTCGACCTCGCAGGAAAAAAATAAAAATAAAACCTCAGTTGGTTGTTCTGTGATCGAACTAAACACAAGGAAACATTATTAAGAACATACCATACCATACCATTTTATTTATAAAGCACTTTAAACAGGAACAAGTCCACCAAAGTGCTGGACAAACAAACACGCAACAGGCAACACATACAATGAAGTACAACACGAAAAACATAAAAACATTGCAGATCATAAATCAAACGATCCAGTACACATCAGCTGGCATTGAAAGCGATGGAGTAGTAGTGAGTTTTTAACCGGGATTTGAAAACCGAGAGGGAGGGGGCCTGTTTGATGAGCAGCGGTAACTCGTTCCAGAGTCTTGGGCCTGCTACAGAGAACGCTCTGTCACCCCTGCGCTTAAGGCGAGTTTCTGGAACTATTAAGAGTACCTGATCCTCTGACCTCAAAGCACGTGGAGGGACATATGGGTGTATCAGATCCGAGAGATAGGCGGGGGCGAGACTGTTCAGCGATTTGTAGACATACATGAGAATTTTGAATTGGATTCGAAGATGAACCGGTAGCCAGTGAAGGGAGGCCAAGACTGGTGTAATGTGCTCTCTTTTGCGTGTGCTGGTTAAAAACAAAAGAACATGGTTTACCTTGTAGCGCTGCTGTAAATCAGCTGATTCTCACGGACTAAAGTCAGACATGTTGACTCGGTTCCGGTCCAGTCAGCAACTGGTGCGCAGATGAAGCGGCCCCACTTGGGTCCCCCCTCGGCTTCTAAAGGAGGTTTTTCACACTCTAGGTCCCTCCATTCTCTCGATTGTAAATAGCAGTCTATCCTCAGGTGTGGTGCCAAAATCATTAAAACATGCTGCTGTTCAACCCCTCCTGAAAAAACCAAACCTCGACCCGTCAGTATTATCCAATTTCAGGCCTGTCTCCAGACTCCCATTTGTTTCTAAACTTCTAGAGAAAATAGTTGAGTCCCAACTAAAGTGCTTCCTGGAGGATCACGCTATCCCCGAGCTATTCCAGTCTGGCTTCAAATCCCTCCACAGCACTGAGACTGCCCTACTGAAGGTTTTTAACGACATCTTCCTATCCACAGATACTGGTGACTCTGTGCTGCTTGTCCTATTGGACCTCACATCCGCTTTCGACACCATCGACCATGAGATCCTCATTGCTAGGTTGGAGCAGTGGGTGGGCATCTCAGGATCAGCCCTAAACTGGTTCAGATCCTACCTCTCTGACAGGTCTTTTTGTGTGTCCATCAATGATTTTACTTCTGCAGTGGCGGCTCTTAAATGGGGGGTTCCGCAGGGGTCCATCCTGGGTCCTCTCTTGTTCTCCTTATACCTGCTGCCACTCGGTGCTATTTTCCGGAAACACAATATACCTTTCCACTTCTACGCTGATGACTGTCAAATCTACTTCCCCCTAAGACAAAATGGTACAGGCTCTATTCAACCTCTGCTCGACTGCCTGGCTGACATCAGGGACTGGATGGCTTTAAATTTCTTAAGCTTCAATGATAAGAAGTCTGAAGCCATATTGTTCCTTCCCAATGACACAACCTCAAACCACTGCATTGACCTGTCTGCTCTACCCCTGTCCGAAAAACAAAAAGTCAAAAATCTGGGAGTGATAATGGATCCTTCCATGAAACTCAACAGTCATGTAAACATGATCGTCAAATCCTGTTTTTTCCAGCTGAGGCGTCTGTCTAAGCTGAAGCCCATATTATCCAAAAAGCACCTGGAGACAGTGATTCACGCATTCATTACATCTAGGCTTGATTACTGCAATTCACTTCTGTTTGGCGTCAGTCAAGCCACCATTGCACGATTACAACTGGTTCAGAACGCAGCTGCCCGATTTTTAACCAGCACACGCAAAAGAGAGCACATTACACCAGTCTTGGCCTCCCTTCACTGGCTACCGGTTCATCTTCGAATCCAATTCAAAATTCTCATGTATGTCTACAAATCGCTGAACAGTCTCGCCCCCGCCTATCTCTCGGATCTGATACACCCATATGTCCCTCCACGTGCTTTGAGGTCAGAGGATCAGGTACTCTTAATAGTTCCAGAAACTCGCCTTAAGCGCAGGGGTGACAGGGCGTTCTCTGTAGCAGGCCCAAGACTCTGGAACGAGTTACCGCTGCTCATCAAACAGGCCCCCTCCCTCTCGGTTTTCAAATCCCGGTTAAAAACTCACTACTACTCCATTGCTTTCAATGCCAGCTGATTTGTATTGGATCGTTTGATTTATGATCTGCAATGTTTTTATGTTTTTCGTGTTGTACTTCATTGTCTGTGTTGCCTGTTGCGTGTTTGTTTGTCCAGCACTTTGGTGTGGACTTGTTCCTGTTTAAAGTGCTTTATAAATAAAATGGTATGGTATGGTGTCAAATCTGTTGACTCTTATCCAAATTCCAGCTTTAACTTGTTGTTAACTTGTTGACAACAACTTGTAGTAGCTGAACTTTTAGCCAGAGAGGAAAACAGGCTGCCTCGTCTGCTCTGTTTACATCAGGCAGCAGTGGCACGCATGCGCAGTAGTGAAGGTTCCAAAAATCACAGCGCCATCTAATGGCCCAGCATGGTAACTACAGTAAATTCATGAGTACGGGGGGTGGGGGGGAGAGAGTCGTATCCACAGAATTCGCCCATGTCAACGCAAAACTTTCAACCTAATTAACATACCCAAAAGTTGCGTTTCCCCCACACAGTGTCCGTGTAAACAGGGCCTTAGTTACTCTCATTCACAGAAGCAGCTGCTCTGTTCTCAACAGGTGTGAACTGTCTGGGAATCAGATTTAAAGCTGCATTATATGTCTTTGAAAGTTGAAACCTGAGC
>JBBPBX010064417.1:0-10822 GCA_038048925.1 Garcialebias charrua | reverse complement strand
CCCCTTGTGGTCTGTTAAAATTCAAATTCAAGCTCTGTTTTTATTGGCTGATTCAAATTCAAGCTCGGTTTTTATTGGCTGGTTACAAACTTTGTTTTTATTGGATGGAAAATGGCGGGTCACTTTTTCTTTTTAGAAATGCTTATTTACCACCTGGAGAAGCAAGGGGACAATATTTTTTTTTAGTTTTTTTCAGAGATTACCTCTCTAACATCAATCTAGTGACAGAGTGAAGAAATATGTTAAAAATATATTGTTAGAAAAGTTACATATAGTAGCTTTAATGAAGTATCCAGACTGTTTTGTAGGGAAGGGGAACATCCACAATCTTCACAGTAGTATAATTTTTTTTTTAACAATGCAGTGTATTTTTGGGGCTTTATAAAAGCTGAAGATGGTTTCCACTTTGATGACCTAGTGTAATTATAATACACTGAACATTTTTTCCCATATTTGATTATAAAGTTGTTATTATTTGCTAGTACTGTACTGAGTACTGAGGACTAGTCGTTCCTTCTCTTGACTTAGCCTAGAGCTCTCACAAAACGTAACACATTTTGCACCTTAATTTTAGTAATTTACAAAATCCAATGGAATTTTTGCCAAAATGCTCCAAAACGTTTTTTTTTTTTCATTTAAACTATAACTGCTCTTGGTTGCAAAAGGCTTAGCTTCATTATAGCACTATTTATTAGCTTTAAACCATACAAACAACAATTGTGTTATAACTGTGGGATTATCAGTTTCCACCCTCTTTCCTGCTCGTCGACCCAGCAACTAATCAACTGATTGACAACACCAGCACCTCGTCTGCCAGACCTGTTTACCCTGCACTATTTAAACCCCGTCCAGACACACATCCTACGCTGGAGCATTGATTACCCTGGGTAATTCTGTAACAGCCAGCCTTAGAAACGGGCTTGAGTTTCTCTAACCTGTTGTTGTTCTGCACCTGCTCCTGTGGATTTGCTTGTTTCCTCCTTGGATCTCTGGTTGGATCTGGTCGTCAAAACCTGCACACCCAACTCAGCTCAGCTAACCACATTCTGGACACCTGGACACAACACCTCTGCAGATTCCTACTTATCTCTCTGGATTTCCTCTCGTCACTGTACACAACCTCCAATTCACCTCGGTGCCACCTGCAACAAACAAACACAGTAAGAAGGCTTCTACCTATAGAAAGAATAAAATCAATTATTGTCACCAAGAGACTCATCTTGTTCTCCATTTCTCCCCCCAGCAAACCATCACGTTTATCCTGCACTGTAAATAAACGTTCACCTTTTGTATCCTGCTGTCCTCGTCTTTTTTTGTTCTGCCAATTGGGGTCTAAAACACTGCTATCATGTTAATAACCTCATACTAAACACTTTTCATAAACACATTTGAACTAATTAAGTTAGCAATTTAAAATAGAACCAGTGCTTACAGTGGGATGTGTAATAAATAGTTGGACTAGCACAGGCTCAAATAAATCAATTAAATTCTTAGGTAAAAGCCAACCTATGAATTTTGACTGATCTTATCTGCATTGCCTAAAGGACTACACAGACCACTGGTGATGATGTCATCACAACAACGACTTTAGTCCGAGCCCACAGATTGTGAAGAGGTTGTAATTTTGTAAAGGGGGGGAAATTAGATGAAATAGAAAGCATCATAAAATTCTGTTCAACTTTCTATGGGGTATGTCAATATTTTGCTGGAAAAAATAATAAAAAAGCACTTACCATATAAATGTTCTCTTGTTGAGGCAAAAACATTAGCCCAATGGCATCCTTCAAAAAAAAAAAAAACTTATTCTCAGGTGTGATGGAGAAATGTTTCAGAAGTGATTTGTGACAAAAGGGTGGCTGCAAAGGTCAAAGGGACATTTTTAAAGAAAAATACAGTGTTGAGATCAGCTATGTTGTTTGGTTTGGAGACAGAGACATGAAAAAAAGACAGGAGAAAGAACTGGAAGTGGCAGAAATGAAGATGTTGAGGTTCTTCTTAGGAGTGACAAGGATGGATAAGATCAGGAATGAGATCATCAGAGGTACAGCACATGTTGAACAACTGGGAGATAAAGTTAGGGAGGCCAGACTGAGATGGTTTGGACATGTCCAGAGGAGGGACAGTGGGTATATTGGTAGAAGGATGTTAGAAATGCAGCTGCCAGGAAAAAGACAAAGAGGAGATATATGGATGCAGTTAGAGAGGACATGGAGGTAGTTGGAGTGAGGACAGAGGATGCAGAGGACAGAGTGAGGTGGAGGAGGATGACTCGCTGTGGAGACTCCTGAAGAGGGAACAGTCAAAAGAAGAAGATAAATTAATTTTTGTAACATCTTGCTGTGCCGACCAGTTATGTGGCCTTTAAAAAAAAAATTTTTTTTTTTTTTTTTTACCAGATTGATAAAACAAACTTTCTTGATATGAAAAGTAATTTTAACGTTTTTAAAAATTGTACCATAAAAGAAGAGGTTGTCTTAGCGTGTGGTTTTATTAAGGTATTTTTTGTCTCACATTGTGTTCTTTGATGTTTGTTTAAAGGTTCAGTATGCAGTTTCTGTAGAACTGCAGCAGTTAGAAATATTTTCAACAGGCAAAGCATTCTGATCCCTCCCCCTCAGAGCCATATGTGGCTCTGCCCCCTTGTGGTCTGTTGAATTTCAAATTCAAGCTCTGTTTTTATTGGCTGATTCAAATTCAAGCTCTGTTTTTATTGGCTGGTTACAAACTCTGTTTTTATTGGCTGGAAAATGGCGGGTCACCTTTTCTTTTTAGAAATGCTTATTTACCACCTGGAGAAGCAAGGGGACAATATTTTTTTTTTTTTTTTTCAGAGATTACCTGGCTAACATCAGTCTGTCAGGAGGTAGTGACAGAGTGAAGAAATATGTTCATAAAAAAAGCTACATACTGCAGCTTTAAGTGAAAGTTCTTGATTCATGAAAAGGGGTTTTATATTAATAGAAGGTAATTCCATGCATCAGCACGATGGCACAATTGGTAGAGCTGCTGCCTCTCAGTGAACAGGTTGCCTTGGTTCAAATCCCAGTCTGGGGATCTTTCTGGGTGGAGTTTGCATGTTCTCTCCATGCATGCGTGGGTTTTCTCCGCATACTCCGGTTTCCTCCCACAGACCAAAAGCATGCATGTGTGAGTGAGAGCGTGAATGGTTGTTTGTCTTGTTTGTCTCTGTTTCCTGTGATGGACTGGAGACCCGTCCAGGGTGTCCCCTACCTCTCACACAGTGATGGCTGGACATGGGCACCAGTGACTCCCTTGAACCGAAAAGGAAGAAGCGGGTAAAATATAATGGTTGGATGGATGGTACTTACATGCAGAAGATTAATTAGCTGAAGCAAAGGTAGTTAGTTAAGAACTTCCTTACTACATATGGTTTAATAAGAATGGTATTTTCTTAAATTACATTTTATTATTTAAACAAAATCACAAGACACCTAAAAGGGTTCCTCGGTCTCATATCAGCATGGCTATTCTCGTATTCATCCTGCGTAAGGACATGCATCATTAAGGCTGATATTCCAGGCTTTGAAGCCCTAAAGTAATGCAGGCTTGACAGGACATAACTTTGCTTTTACAGGCTTTTAAGAGTGGAAGACTCTTCCATATTTAACCAACTAATCATATTATTTCATGCTGTCAGACTTATGTGCACCGTGGTGAGGTTTATTATCATGTTTGGCAGTAGTGTGACCAAGTCAGTGAGTATTGCCTTTTTATTGTTTAACCTCTAGCCTTAGTGATAATATTACAGCCCCCTTCTATTAATTAGGTCAAATATAAGATTATTTTATTTAAGGATAGGTTGTCATTTGGTTTATAAAAATAAATACAAAATAATTTAAAAAATCATTAATTCTTGCCCAATAATGTTTCTGAGCAGGTTTTCTGCTGCAGAAGCCACAACTAAACATTTGGGACTGGAAAGCCTCAATCACATTCTGGCAGAATGTTTTGATCTCCGAGGCTGTAGAGCTTGAAGTTTACTTACTTCAACTTTGCGTTACACAACTTGTGTTAAATTGGATATTTTCCCCATGACCCATGACAGGCTCCCTGCCTTAATCTCTTCTTGTTCTTCAGCAAACTGGTTGGTCCACTAAAGGAGTGTACTGGTTTGTGGGGAAAACTGTTTACCTGGGACTCTTCAGACTGATGAAGCCTTCCGGATAGAGGGCAAAACGTCTTTCCACAAAAATAAAACTGTCCAGATGACCTGAATGACCATTATTGGATTATGTACCTGGATGAGTGAGCATGAATTTTGATGTATTGTACCACTTTGGCTGTGGCTGCCTGCCTGGGAGGAGTTGATGAGTGACAGGACAACCCCCAGAAACCATCTTATTACCAGCAAACTGTTTGTCCTACTGCTTAGTGGGGAAAACAGTTTACTTGGGACTCAGACTGATGAAGCCCTCCGGATAGAGGGTAAAATGTCTTTCCACAAAAAAGAAACTTTTCAGATGAACTGATTGAACATTATTGAATTTTGTAGCTGAATGATTGAGCATGAACTTTGATGTCTTATTGTTCTTATTCTACTTGTTCTTTTTCTTCCTCTTCTTCTTCTTCTTCTTCTTGTGCTTCTGCATTTTGCTTTTCCCTCTTCAGGAGTTGCCACAGCGAGTCATCCTCCTCCATCTCACTCTTTCCTATACATCCTCTATCCTCACCCCAACTAGGGCTGGGTGATATGGGCCAAAATTAATATCTCAATATTTTTAAGATAAATTGTGATATACATTACCGGTATATATCTCAGTATATTTTTCTTTCTATAAAGTAATAACAAAAATATATTTCAGAGTCAAAGCTTTGTCCCAATTGTCACACAGGTACATTTATTAACAAACAGCTGTAACTGTACAAAATAAATGTCTAAAAAATAAACTACATACAAGTATATTAATTAATAATCCTCTTCAGTTGTGCTACCTTCATGATGTTAGTAAGCGTGCGTGAAGCAGCACGTGAGGGCTGTGTTTGTGTTCAGTGAGAGAGAAGGAGAGGTTGCGTGAAGGTGGTGGCGCAGACGGACAGAAAAAGAACTACACAGATTTTCAAGTCACAGTGAGAGGTAGTGCGACATTAATAAAGCAGTGACAGGAGGAGGGACGTGGCCATATCTGTGGTAACTCTCAGGCTTACTAATAAATTTATGAACAAATATGGCTGCCTTGAATGAATAAAACCTACCGGTATATTGGATATGTAAACTGAAAATAATTACATAAACACACATTTTAGACATAACAAGCTTCTAATAGCACATCAGAGCTGTCACTTTAAATTTCCGCTTCTGCTCTTTAAAAAAAATCTCTGTCCCTAAAATTTCAAAGTCATGAGCCATTTTTTTTAAACACAAAAATATAATTAAAGTTTTGCACTATGCTTTAGTTCCTGCACTTTTGTGAACAATCTGATGTGTGAATCACTGCAGGAGTTATCTGAACTTTCACTGAACAGATGATCTTGGCTCATTAAGCTCATTGTCGTGCAGTCAGAGTATTTCAAGCTACGTTGGAGCGACCAGGACGCTTTTCTGAATTGAGTAAGAGGGGATTGAGAGCAACTCTTTGCTAAGCCAGTGGCAAACCGCTAAATATTAGGCTGTTTTTTCTAAATGTCAAAAATTTAAAGCAGTGCCTGGTACCCCACGGTGAGGGCCTGCCCAACAAGATAAAATCCCAGGCAGTCATACATTGCCAGATGAATCTGATCTGCTCCCCAAACCTACCCCCGAATAAAGTAATTTATTCCAAAATATGGAATAAATGATGACCATCTTAAATGAGCCAGTAAAATCTATGATTGACCCTCAACCCACCTGTCAATCAATCCAGTAGGCACGTCAGCAACTGACCAATCAGCTACCTCAATTTTTCCTGAAGTGAATGCCCCTCATCTGTAGAGCTGCAGCAGTTTTGCATTAAAAACGCTTTGCAGTCATTGAGATTTCAACAATAATTGAGTTTACATCCTTTGTTTCATGTTAATGTACTGTAATAAACATTTATAAAATACACCAAAATGCAGGAAATGGTATCTACTTTATTCAGAATTTTCTATGAGGAGTACCCCCCATAGGAGTCCCCAATAGGGACAATCACACCTCCCCAGAGAGAAGCAGAGGGAAGCCCATGGCGACCCCCAGCAACCACAATGCAGAGACCCCAAGAGGCTGCAGCAACGAGCTCACAGGTCCTGCTGGCAACCCACCCCTCCAGAGTAGATCCGGCCATGGACACTAAGCCCCAACTCCCGAGGTCATTTCACTGGACACTGAGCCCTAAGTCCTGAGGTCATACCACCCCCCAACAGAGGCCCAACAGAGCCAGGGCACCCAGGCACCGGCAGGCAGCCACCAGGGCATGCCAGCACACCAATCACCCAGCCCAAATGCCAAGAGCCATCAATGCACCAGCGGCAGGGGGGGGGCGCCACCGGAAAGGAGCCTGATAGGGGGAAGTAGACCAACCTTAAATAGGTGCCCCAGATTGATCCAAGAGAGGGGACCACCCAAAACCCAACCCGATACATAAACAAGCCACACAGACAGCCCAATAAAGCCCCTGTCAGGTCATCCGTGCACCCCCCCACCCACCCCACAGCAACCGCAAGCCAGCCCCAGACCAGGAAGAGCAGAAGGGAGCAGCAACTGGGGGAAACCAGCCCAGCACACCAAGGACCAGGCACCCCAAGAGTCCCACACCACAGGCCCGGAAAAGCCCCGGCCAGCCACCTACACATCCCCCCCTTCACATACACACAGCACCCCTCACCGCGAATGTCACACTAAGCCGACCAGCCAGCGCCCTGTCAAAGTGAAGCCATGCCCCAGTCCGCCGCCTTACAATACAAATGACCACAAACACACAACCACAGTCGACCCCCTGCCGGAACCCAGTAGCCATCCCGAGCCAAAGGGCCAGCCATTGCAACCAGGAACCCTGATCAAGAAATCCAAACAACCCAGGGAGAACCCGAGAACCCGACCCACCCCCAACCGCCTCCCAAGGCCCCAAGCCCACCCACATCCCAGATCCCAACTAGGCGGCCTAACCCCCTTCCCTGCCCGACCCCAAATGTCAAACAAAAATGGGGGTGTAAGAAAAAAACAAAAAAACAAACAGGAATACCCAACTCCTTCCTCCTTCCACTCCAATAAGGTGTTGATGCATGCTGTTATATAGTGCGTTTCAAATGGTAGGTATGAGGCAGCGACCAACACAGACCCATCCCCTCCCCAAAGAGCAGGCAGTGCCCATTCACTCCCCAACCCTTGCCCAGAACCCTAAATGTTTACATGCTATATATGAGAGTGGGCACAGGTCCCGGAGGTGAGACTGATTGTACATCCCAGCCACACTTCCAGGCTGTCATATTGTTAAGTTTGCAGATGATACAGCGGTGGTGGGATGCATCACAAACAATGATGAGTCCAGCTACAGACAGGAGGTGGAACATCTGGAGAGCTGGTGCAAAGAGAACAATCTTCACATGAATGTGAAGAAGACAAAGGAGATGATTGTGGACTTCAGAAGGAACAAACACACCCATGCCCCACTGATAATAGGTGGGTCTGCAGTGGAAGTGGTCTCCAGCTACAAATACCTGGGTGTACACATGAATGATAACCTCAGCTGGAGCAACAACACCACCAGCCTGATCAAGAAAGGTCATCAGAGACTCTACTTCCTCAGACGGCTGAGACGAGCCGGTCTGAGCAGCCCAGTTCTCACCTCGTTCTACAGGTGTGCAGTGGAGAGCATCCTGTGCTCCAGCATCAACGTGTGGCATGGAGGCTGCACAGTTGAAGAAAGAAAAGCTCTGCAGAGAGTGGTGAAGGCTGCACAGAAGTCTGTTGGAGTCAGTCTCCCCACCATCACAGACATTTACACCTCTAGATGCAGGAAAAGAGCCACCTGTATCATGAAAGACCTCACTCATCCAGCACACTCACTCTTTGCCCCACTCCCCTCAGGACGGAGGTTGAGGAGCATCAAGTGTAGAACCACTAGACTGAGGAACAGCTTCTACCCTGAGGCTGTTAGACTCATGAATAAATAAAAATAAAATTAAAATAAACACTGCAAAATATCACATCATGGTGATGCTGATATGTTTTCTTGTTGCTGTGTTCATCTGTGACCATCTGTGACCATCTGCTCATACAAACTCATGTTCGTGCTGCTGTTTATTCCCACTATATTAGGCTTAGTGTATTACTAGTTGATGTTTTTCTTAGTTAGTTCTCGATGTTATTACTGTTTTTCTCTTTCATTTGTTGTTGGATGTAACTGGGACCTCGTGTACATAATCTCGTTTTCATCTCATGTACCACATGCGGTGCAAATGACAATAAAGACTCTCTGACTCTGACTCTCTGACTATATGCACCGTGTGCCCACTCAAGACCCTATATATGCATGTGTTGTGAGAATGTTATAAGTAAGTGTCTAGGTTGAATATTAAAATTGAGGCCCAGGTCTTCACGAACCATGGAGATGGAGGATTCTTCCCGTAGCTTGGTAGTGCACCTGAGCCCCAAGGCCCTGTATAGGCCCCGGCAGAGCTCTGCGTAAGGCAGTACGCCGCTGTACGCCATACGTACGCAGAGGCACAAGCGTAGCCCGGCAGGGCACGAACGCGCAAAGCTAAAATTTTACGACCGCGTACGCGATGCACGTTGTCTCACAATAAACTGCCCGACGCCGGACTGTTTTGTATGGGACACAAATGAATTAAATTCCCCTTCTTCGTGACGCCATGAAATTTAGAAACAACATATTTTTCCCTTAAAATTATACATTCTCTCAGTTTAAACTTAAACCCCTCTCTGATACTTCTGAGGCTACCTAGTGTCGCGCTCCTGCCACGTGGCCCCCTGGTGGGTGTTCCTCTGCCTGCGGGCGTGCTTGGGACCCTCACTATCTGGGGCTGGGCGCTTGGGCGTTTGTCGGCTCGGCCTGGTGGCTGCCTGGTGGGGCTCGGGTCCTCTGGTCCTGTCGGGTCTGGACCTGAGGGGTGGGCGTCCCCGGTGCCCGAGCATCGGTGTCCGGCCCTGGGGCTACATCGGTGCAGCGGGCTCCGGCGGGGGCCTGTGTATTTGTCGCTGTTGACCCCGGGGGGTCATTGTGTGTGGTCCCTGGTGGGGTTCGTCCGGTTCTTCCCCTTGGTCGGATCTGGGGAGTGGACGAGTGGCTCGTCCTGTTCGGGTGGTCCTGGGGACTCTGGGCTCGGGGTCCTTCCTGGGGTCTTGGGCTTTGATCGCCCTTTCGTCTGTCTCGGGCTTTGGGGGGACAGATCTCTGATGCTTCACATTCGCTACTAAATGTTCTATTGGAGGAACCTTATTCACTTATGCATGCTCACAACCACACACAAATGGATGTAGGGATGTATATGTAGATATATGTAGATGGGTATATAAATGAATATAAATATATATGTATGTATACTGTATATATATTTGTAGGTATGGGTATGTTTATATATAGAAATCTAATGCAAGGTCATGAATATTATCAGTCTTTATGCTTGTATGTTTCGTTGCTGTGTTCTGTCATGTGCTTTGCAGGATTGTGGACGGAGGTTTGGTGTGTTTGCCTTGTGCTCTTTTTGTGGATAATTGTTGTTTTGTTGTCTCACTTTCTCTTTTCTTTCTTTCTCTCTATTAAAAAAAAATACATATTGGAGTGAGAGGATGGCTATAAGGTGTGAAGGGAGGCCATCTATAAAATGAAAAAAAATAAATAAAAAAAATAAAAAAAAGTGAACACAATTAGATCAAGGACTTGTTTTGTAAGCATCATTCTATTGATTCTCTCCAGTCTGTCCACAAGAGTACAAATAAAGGAAATGACTGACTCAGGGTCAGTTCAATGTTTGTTTTCTAAGAAAAGGAGCTATAGGAACAGAATACATTTCACTTTAGAGAAATATTTTTAGTGCTTACTGCCCATTGTAATTTAAAAGAGCTGTATGTAACTTTTCTAACAATATATTTTCTTTACTCTGTCACTACCTCCTGACATACTGATTTTAGACAAGTAATCTCTGAAAAAAACTATTGTCCCCTTGCTTCTCTATCAGCATTTATAAAAACACTAAAAACACAGAGTGACCCGCCATTAACCAGCCAATAAAAACAGAGTTTGTAACAAGCCAATAAAAACAGAGCTTGAATTTGAATCAGCCAATAAAAACAGAGCTTGAATTTGAATTTCAGCAGAGCAAGGTGGAGCAGAGCCATATATGGCTCTGAGGGGGAGGAACCAGAAACGTGTCTCTGTTCAAAATGTTCCTAAGTTCCAGCATGTTCCAGAAATTACATACTGAACCTTTAACTGTATATTATAATGGAGTTGGCATTTGTATTTTTGTTTTCTGTTAACTTTAATCATTTGTACAGAGTTTTTTTTTTCTTTAAAAAGACAATAATCTTTATTATTGAACATACTTGTAAATCTTGGATAATACAACAATTTTGTTCACTGGTCAGTTGTAAATCCCTCTCTTGTTTTTTAGGTGACTACTCTGGTAAACACCAGCAACAAAGGGCCATCCAGTAAGAAGAAGGGACGATCTAAGAAAGCTCATGTGTTGGCAGTGTCTGTAGAGCAAGCAACCCATAACTTCCTCGAAAAGGGTGAGCAGATTGCCAAAGATAGCCGCGATCTCAAAGAGGAGCTCATTGCTGCTGTGGAAGATGTTCGGAAGCAAGGTATGTTATAATGCAGCTACAATGCTTATTTATGCACAGTTGTTAATGATCGTTGGTCAGATAATTGCTTTAAAGTCG
>JBBPBX010064416.1:0-13340 GCA_038048925.1 Garcialebias charrua | reverse complement strand
TTGTTTGTCTCTTAGCTCAGTCATGATCAGATCCTTTGTTTTGTTTTTTTAAATCAAAACCTTTAAACGCTTATGCTTTTAAATCATACTCTCAACATGTTTTTTGTAATATGTTACTTAACTGCGGCAGTTTGACCTGAAAATATTTTAAAGTCGAGCAAGTATAATTGGACAAGTTTGACAGAAAATGATTAGTGTTGACATCATAATTAGTTCTAGTGTTTTAGAGTGATGAAAATGTTCCACCATCTTTGTATGTATGACCATTTGCAAATAACACAAAAGACTCTTTCAACACAAAGACTCACAGCTTGAAATGACCCACAAAGCCAAAAACAGCCTCCCCACTCCCACTGAATGCTGCTAATACTGTATCACGACAGCAGACATGCAGGACTGTCCATTGAAGAAGAAGTGAGTGCACAATTGGGAGAGAGAGGCTAATTTTCACTCTGTTCGCTTATAATGAGCCTGTCATCCTCCTATTCTGCTCGGTTACCATTAGAAACCATGGCAGTACTGACAAGAAGCACAGCAGAACTACATCAGCATTTCTGTAAAGGCCAAGTAAATATACTGATAATTGTAAGAGCCAGATATTTGCTCACCATGAGGGTAATGATGCGTCTCATCTTCACATGAGATTCATCACGGCAAATTTTCCCTGGCTCGTCGTGTTCTTTCTTGTTCTTTGAAAAAAAAAAAACTAAATTACATCTTCAGATAAGTCATCATGTTCCTTGCGTGAATGAGAAACTGTGATTTCCTGGTAATAATCCTCCATGCTGCGCATCATGTTTTTTTTTTTAAGAGAACATTTCAAATTTTGATGATTGTAACCAAAATGTCAAGTTTTAAGGATAAGATGTTCAGCGTCAAAGAAACACTTAAAGCAGCATTTCTTAAAGTCCAGACTTTGACTAATCAACAACTCTTCAGTCTGAAAAGTAGCTACTGGCTGGCCTAAAAGTTTCTGAATGATGTCATCACCTAAGTGGTATAAATGATAATGTTCATTGTCCATTACATTTCTTTAATGAACTCTTTGAGGGAGAAGAATAACATCACTTGAGATTAAAAACTATGTGTAGAACACCCTAATACGCTCAGAACAATGTCTCTTTCTATCATTGATTTGTGCATTTTTAATGCCATGATTCCCACTTTCCTTCTTCTTTGACCTAAGAGACCCATATCCAGCGGTGGCTTCGTGCATGCATGATTTATTTCGTGTAAACACCCAAGGGGTGAACATCTCCTGCTTTGGCTTTAACTAGGAGGGGTGTTGTGCAAGAACCAGGCAGCCTGTGAGAGTTTTGGGACAGAGTAGCTCACGGCAGAACCTGCTAATCGTTAATTTGTGTAAAAACTATTTCAAGTTAGGGACAAAGTCTCCAAAAACACCAGAAACAGTCCCCAGATTTAGTCACTGTTTTTGTAAAAGATTCACTGGAGGGGCCTGAATACTTGTTAAATATAACATCACAAAGTTGGCAACGCCGGTGACTCCAGAGCCAGTCACCATGTTGAATTACACTTCTACTTTATGTCACAATAAAGTAAAAGAACACAAAGTGCAGGACAGCATTTACTGGAAGTTGTCAGTTCAAACAGGTGGACATAATGGATGCTTTGCAAGGACAGTAACCAGAGAGGGACAGTTGAAGGGTCATCACGATGTCCAAAGCAAGTCAGGCTAAATTCTTCATACAGGCGTCAATCTTATCATAACAATTCTCATTTCCCACTGTATTGTAATTTTTTTCTTCTGCAAAACATATGAAAAACCTTTCATATGTTTGTTTTATATGTTTCATATGTGGTCTTAGAATATTTGATGTAACCATTAGGTTTCACTCCATTCTATTCAAGGACTTGGTCATGGTGAATGTTTGCAGTTTTGGAGTATTTTTCTGGACTGGAATTGAGCAGTAACTGCACATAAACCATAATGTTTTTATTGGTGCAAGATATTAAAGTGGATAGCAGAACAGAGGGAGTTACTTTTTTTTTTTTCTTGCCCAAGGCAGTGCAGAGTGATGGATCCTGCAAAGTGGAGGGAGCAATTTTAACCAGGAGCAATGGCGTAGCCAGGGGGTGGCCAGTGGTGGCCTTCATTAATCATGGGCCAGCCCATTCATTTGAGGGAACTATACTTTGGAGCAATGTAAAAACTATAAAGCATAGTTTCCTCAAATTATTGGGGTGTTCAGTTTAAATATGAAAATAGTGGTGGCCATCTTGCATTTTGAGATAACAACCCATTTCTCCATGGTGACCTTGCTTGCGCCTAGATGCAGCCACACACCAAAGTGGAAGTTGGTACCTCACTTATTTTTCAAGTTATCCAGCTCACAACATGGACGGACAGACTGACTGTATAGGATAAAGGCAAAAAATGAAGTTGAGGAGGCTCCTGAAATGTTGTGACCATATAGATACAAGCCAGAATAAAACAGTTTTTTTATGTATTCACAAAAATCAAGACCCTAGTTTTAGATGCAAACAATCAAACGCAAGCAGGACCACTTTTCTAGGTTTTATATTGTAAAATCTAACGAAAAAGGTATCTCTTATCTCTAGATGTGACCTTAAATAAGTCAGACCTTGGTATGTAAAGTTTGAGATCCCCTGATGTAAAGGTTGACATATGTTATCTACAAATACAGTAGCAGCACAATATAAAGCATAAAACACCTGCAGTAAGCCTACACAGATAAATAAAGATATTGTAGTGCTACTTATAGCAGGTGTGATGCTGATAACAAGAACACAACTGAAAAGTATGTGCTTCTTTTCTTGTACGATAAAGAGATTTCTTGCTGGGTCACATTCAGTGGATCACTCCACTAAATCCTCCCGTGAAGCAAGAGAACAGGTTATCGGATTAGAATTAAACTCTTTTGTTTGTTTTATTTAAGGCGTCCTCCCACTGAGGCAGAGCAACGAACGCAATTGTGAGCCAGATTGGAAGGTTTCATTGTTCCAATCTTAATTGTTTACGCAGTCTTGCACCTCAAGGAGCTGTGAAAGCCGCAGGCTTGTAAAGAAGTTCTGCAGCCTCCCTGACAAAGGGAGTGAATCATCACGGCAAGGCAGAAAATACAAAAAGGTAGCATGAAACGCACTCGGTGACACGCGGATGTGGAGCAGCTCGGCTGAGATGGCCTGAATATGAGGAGGTTAGCCAAACAAACAGATTGCACATGAATGACAATGAGGCAGAAAATTGGTGAGAGCAGCAACAGACATCAGCAGAAGACTGAAGCAATATTGCATGAGGGCTTCAAAATACTGTATGCAGGTAGGCTGCTGAAGTAGGTTCAGCCAACAGGCTGCTGTTGCTGCTGCCTCCAGTGAGGACGGACACCCACATGTTGTCCATTCTGTCTTTGTCTGGGCCTGTCTTGGTGGAATGTTTACTCACAAAACCCCGCAAATAAAAGAGGGGACATATAATGAATAAATGCCCAGCAATTCTTCAAGGAAGGTATATCGCTCGCTGACTTTAATGTCAGTTTCAGACTTCTTTTATTCTTCTTTCACCTGTTTCCTTTTCAGGGGTCACCACAGTGAGTCATCCTCCTCCATCTCGCTCTGTCCTCTGCGTCCTCTGTCCCCACTCCAACTACCTTCATGTCCTCTAACTGCATCCATACATCTCCTCTTTGTCTTTTTCCTGGCAGCTGCATTTCTTAAAAAATGTCTACCAATAGCCTCCGGGTTCAACTGTCCCCCTCTTACAATGCTGTTATTGCTAGTATCACTCAGCCCTCTGTGAATAGCAAACAACCATCAGGGTGCTAACGATCCATCGTTAGGCTGATGGTCCTCCTTGATCATGTGAGCAGCTGGTTTCGGCTGTCATCAGCCAACTGGTTGTGTAACACTGTGAGAGGGTGCTATTTATAAGACTGAGCTGAACCCAGCACCTCAGACTGAGGAAGTCTTTCGGACGAAAGACGAAACGTTTCTACAATTTTTTGCTTTGTTTTTTTGTTTTGTTTTTTGAATGTCCAGAGGACCAGACTTAGCTTTTTTAGATTTTTCTACCTGGATTATTGAGCATGCATCAGGGTCTACCAATACCCACTGTCCCTCCTCTGGACATGTCCAAACCATCTCAGTCTAGCCTCTCTAGGTTGTTTTCACACCTAATAGTCCGGTAGACTTGCTGGTGAAGATTCTCAGTCATCCAGGACATAAGATCAAAAAAAGGTGTTCAATACAGAAACAACTGGACTTCTGTTACAAACAAAGTCCAGTTGTTTCTGCATTGAACGCCTTTTTTTGATTCGGTAGACTTGGTTCAGTTGGGGACCAATGTTCAGACCACTTGTTTACATTTTCAGCTGTTGCGGTTCACATTCACACCCTGTGGTGCTCCACCAAGTACTATGGGAGGAAATTACAAGTACAAAAAAGAAAGGAAAAAAAACACTGAAGAAGACACTTCTTCTATGGAAATAAAAACCAAAACAGAGTGGCATCAAATTTTAGCAGTTTAAGGATTTCTGTTTTGTCATTTTTCAACAACGGACTCAGCATGAGAGGAAGATGAGGCAGAAGACCATGGAGAATGTTGTTTTTAACACAAGGTGGCTGACAGCTCCGTATGAGGTGAGAGAAATGTGCATTTGCTCGCCCTGCGCTGTAGTCCACTTCCTGCTTTTGGAGCCGTCTCCGGTCCGCTTGCATTCAAACTGCATTCAAACCGTGCTAGAGTTCCCTTCAACAGAACCAAGATCTAGGAATTTAGGCAGACCAGAGTTTGTTTTTTGGTCCGCATCACAGTTCGATTGCACATTCATACCTTGCCAAATGAAACTGACATTCTAGGAAAATTGACTAGATTTCGCTTAAAACGGACTAAACAGGACTGGTGTGAATGCACTAACATTATCTCCCAGTTGTTCAACATGTGTTGTACCTCTGATGATCTCATTCCTGATCTTATCCATCCTTGTCACTCCTAAGGAGAACCTCAGCATCTTCATTTCTGACACTTCCAGTTCCTTCTCCTGTCTTTTTGTCCATGTCTCTGTCTCCATGCCATAAAACAAAACTGGACTCACCACTGTCTTGTAAACGTTTCCTTTGACCTTTGCTGACACCTTTTTTATCACAAATAATTCCTGAAACTTTTCTCCATCCACTCCATCCTGCCTGGACTCTCTTTTTCACCTCTTTACCACATTTCCTATTTTTCCTGGACAGTGGGCCCCAAGCACTGGAAGTCCTGCACCTTTGTGACTTCAGATCCTTGTAGCCTCACTGTTCCACCAGCCTCCCTCTCATTTGCACACCGACTGACTTTCATTTATGAGAAATTATGGAGTTGTTGCTGTTAAGGTCAAACATCAAACATATTTTTTATGCAATCTCTTACAATATCCTGAATTAAGACTGTGTTGGGAATGACTATTAACTACTACCACTGTTAGTTTTTGCTCAATTTCAACTTCCTCAGACAGCTGAGACGAGCTGGTCTGGGAAGCTCAGTCCTCACCTCTTTCTACAGGTGTACAGTGGAGAACATCCTGTGCTCCAGCATCAACATGTGGCATGAAAGCTGCACAGCTGCAGAAAGAAAAGTTGTGCAGAGAGTGGTGAAGGCTGCACAGAAGTCTGCTGGAGTCAGTCTCCCCACCATCATAGACATCTACACCTCCAGATGCAGGAATAGGGCCATTTGCATCATGAAGGACCCCACTCACCCAGCACACACACTTTTTGCACCGCTCCCTTTAGAAAGGAGGTTGAGGAGCATTAAGTGCAGAACCACTAGTCTGAGAAACAGCTTCTACCCTGAGGCTGTTAGACTCATGAATCTCTAACCAGAATAATCAATCACTGTGAAAAATCACATCATGTTGCTGCTGATCTGTTTCATGTTGCTGTGTTCATGCATACTCATCTGCTCACACAGACTCATGTTTGTGCTGCTGTTTCACGTAATGTGTTTATGTACTTGTGGTCCACTGTCCAGGAAAATGGAGAATGTGGGAAAGAAGTGAAGAAGAGAGTCAAGCCAGGATGGAGTGGATGGAGAAAAGTATCCTGAGTGTTTTGCGACAAAAAGGTGTCAGCAAAGGTCAAAGGAAAAGTTTGCAAGACAGTGGTGAGACCAGCTATGGTCTGGAGACGGAGACATGGACAAAAAGAAAGGAGAAAGAACTGGAAGTAGCAGAAATGAAGATGCTGAGGTTCTCCTTAGGAGTGACAAGGATGGATAAGATCAGGAATGAGATCATCAGAGGTACAGCACATGTTGAACAACTGGGAGATAAAGTTAGGGAGGCCAGACTGAGATGGTTTGGACATGTCCAGAGGAGGGACAGTGGGTATATTGGTAGAAGGATGTTAGAAATGCAGCTGCCAGGAAAAAGACAAAGAGGAGACCAAAGAGGAGATATATGGATGCAGTTAGAGAGGACATGAAGGTAGTTGGAGTGAGGACAGAGGATGCAGAGGACAGAGTGAGGTGGAGGAGGATGACTCGCTGTGACGACCCCTGAAAAGGGAAGAGCCAAAAGAAGAAGAAATCACTTCTAACCCAATCTATCTGATAATCAGTTGCACATGTAAATACAACATCTTACAACATCTTACAACATCTTACATACTTACCTGGCAGGGGAGATACCATGATCATGAAGGTGGTTCACCCAGGGTGAGGCTCAGCCATTGCACTCCGGTTGTGCTGACCCCTGCGAATTCCCCAAATGTGGGAATCTCGACTGCATAATTTGTGGATGACACAAATTATGCAGTCGAGATTCCCACATTTGGGGAATTCGCAGGGGTCAGCACAACCGGAGTGCAATGGCTGAGCCTCACCCTGGGTGAACCACCTTCATGATCATGGTATCTCCCCTGCCAGGTAAGTATGTAAGATGTTGTAAGATGTTGTAAGATGTTGTAAGATGTTGTATTTACATGTGCAACTGATTATCAGATAGATTGGGTTAGAAGTGATTTCTTCTTCTTTTGGCTCTTCCCTTTTCAGGGGTCGTCACAGCGAGTCATCCTCAAATCAAAGAAGCCATGGCTGACAGCTGAGGTTCACAGACTCCTGAAAGCCAGGAATGCTGCCTTCAAAGCGGGAGATCAGGTGGGCCTGAGGGCAGCCAGAAACAACCTGGACCGGGGCATCAGAAAGGCAAAGAAGCAGTATTCTGGGAAAATAGCTCACCGTTTCAAGGACAGCAGGGATACACGCAGTCTGTGGCAGGGAATACAGACCATCACAAACTACAAACCACCCCCCCAGACCTGTGACAGCTCAGCCTCTGCGCTGAATGAACTGAATGAGTTCTTTGCTCGGTTCGAGGCAAGTAACAGCACACCAGCACATAAACTCCCCCCCTCTCCTGATGGCCAGGTGCTGACGCTGTCCTCAGACAGCGTAAGGCGATCATTCATCAAGATTAACGCCCGGAAGGCCTCTGGTCCTGACAACATACCTGGTCGTGTGCTGAAGGACTGTGCAGGGGAACTCGCAGCGGTCTTCACGGACATCTTTAACATCTCACTGAGCCAGGCCATCGTCCCCACCTGTTTCAAAGCCACCACCATCATCCCTGTCCCAAAGAAGGCAACGCCCGCATGCCTCAATGACTATCGCCCAGTAGCACTCACCCCCATCCTGATGAAGTGCTTTGAACGGCTAGTCATGAAAAGCATCACATCTGTCCTCCCTGACTCCCTGGATCCCTTCCAATTTGCATACCGACCTAATCGCTCAACCGACGATGCCATCTCCTCTGCCCTTCACACAGCTCTCACACATCTGGACACGAAGGACTCCTATGTTAGAATGTTGTTCATCGACTTCAGCTCGGCATTTAACACCATCATCCCCCAACAGCTCATCCATAAACTGGACAGTCTGGGGCTGAACACCTCAATGTGTAACTGGCTGCTAGACTTCCTGACCGGGAGACCACAGACAGTACGGATCGGGAGTAACACATCTAGCACCATCACATTGAACACAGGGGCCCCACAAGGATGTGTGCTGAGCCCCCTTCTATTCACCCTGCTAACACATGACTGCACACCATCGTACAGCTCCAACCACTTCATCAAGTTTGCGGATGACACAACAGTGGTAGGTCTCATCAGCAACAACGATGAGACGGACTACAGGAACGAGGTGAGCCGCCTGGCCTTGTGGTGCGGACACAACAATCTCACTCTCAACGTGGAGAAGACAAAGGAGATTGTTGTGGACTTCAGGAAGAGGGATGCCCAACATCCTCCTCTGACCATCAACAGCACCGCAGTGGAGAGAGTGGACAGCACCAAGTTCCTGGGAGTGCACGTCTCAAAGGACCTGTCCTGGAGCAGGAACACTGCAGCACTGGCAAAGAAGGCTCACCAGCGTCTCTACTTTCTCCGCAAGCTGAAAAGGGCTGGAGCTTCAACCCCCATCATGAGCACCTTCTACAGAGGTGCCATAGAAAGTGTCCTGACCAGCTGCATCACTGTGTGGTTTGGTGCATGTACTGCATCCTGCCGCAAGAGCCTCCAGCGCATTGTGAGAGCAGCTGAGAAGATCGTGGGCACCTCCTTGCCCTCACTGCAGGACTTACACAGCAAACGCCTCACTCGGAAAGCCCACCGCATGGCAGGTGATCCCACACACCCACTACACAGCTGCTTCAGACTGCTGCCATCAGGAAGGAGACTGAGGAGTCTCCAGGCTCGAACCAGCAGACTGAGAGACAGCTCTGTTCATCAGGCAGTCAGAATGCTAAACACTCTGCCTGCTCTGCCTCCCCTCCCATTTGAACTGCCTTAACACTAAAACTTTCTCACATACTATCACTCAACACAAAGTTTTTAACACTAGACTCTGTGTCACCAAACGGGTTTTCACTAAACTCTCGGTCATGTGCTCATACAGTTTGCACTACTTCTCATACTTGCACTAATGTCTGTATTACATCACTGCCTATAATCATAATACTGTTTACATTCTCTGTTTACATTTATTAATACTGTTTACTTTTATTACTACTGCTTACATGTAATTACTACTGTTTACATTTATTTACACTACTCTAATATCTACACCACTGCTGGTACATATACAGTGTGCTCTGAACGGTCTTATTTAGGGATGCCCAATGTGCCTTACTGCATATGCCACTTTTTGCCTCTACAACAACATCAACTACTACCTCATACATATACTGTGTACATTGACTCATACGCTGCTTTGCCACTTTGCAAATGTCAATGCTAGAAACCTTTAGTTTATTTTAGTTATACTTTTTATACTCTTTTTTTATACCACTATGCAAAAAAAAAAAAAAAAAAAAAAACAACTCAGGACAGTGTTAGTTTTACTATTTTTATGCTTATGTCTATTATTATATGTTTCAGTGTTTCAATGTTTAGATGTTTACTGTTGCACCGAGGGACTGAGAGAAACGCAATTTCGGTCCTGTGTATGTCCTGCACTGTACATATTGCAGATCTGACAATAAAGTTGACTTTGACTTTGACTTTGACTTTGATCTCTTTAATGTGGTTCGTGAAACAGTCTGCTGCTGGAAACAAGCAGACACATGATCGACTGCCTTTGTCTTTCAGGGGCAGGTGATAAAGTGAGGTCAGAGGTGAAGGGATGAACGTTCCTGCATCTTTTGCTTCTGCCTCTGACCATCTGCCTCTCTGACTATAGCCTTCCCCTCCCGAGGTTAAACTCCAAATTGGCAGCAAGCTAAGCAGCCACTTAGACAGGAAGGTTCAGGTGGCTAAAAATCAAATAGTTTCATACAGACCTGTGTTAGACACTTTACCTGAGTGCATATTGAAAACCAGCAAAAAAAAAAACGTGTCCAACGCCAATAAATTGAACCGCTGAAATGTTGCCTTCCAACAAACAGCGAAGGAGCGGCGGGTGAAGTGAAAAGGAAATTGATAGGCAGATGGTGAATGATGAAAATTGAGAAATAAATTAGAGAACAAAATGACAAATGCATAGGAAGGAATAAAACGCAGGCATAAAAGGCAGAAGATTGAGGAACACAGATGGAAAATGAACTGAGTGGAGCAGCGGGGAAGAAATAGGGAAGAAAATAGGGAAATAAAAATTAGAATTCAAAAAGTAGAGTGATAAGGAGAGGACGGAGGGAAGGGTCAAAAACAATCTAAAACAGAGGAACAGTAAACGGCTTATTCTTTAAGGGCAAAAAGAAAAAGAAAAAAAGCATATAAAGAAAAGCTTGTCTGTGATGTAGCCTGTGGTCTCATCCCTGCACTCAAGCAGAGGCAGAAAATGAATACTGACAGAGAGGGAGGAAGAAAAACCAAAAAAACAAACAAATGTCAAGCTAGTATTAAGTTAGAATCTTAAGCCATCTTTTTCATCTCACACTGCACTGCCTGGTGCTCTCCAGAAACTGAATCTCCCCAATAGGAGCTCCAATAAACAAACTCCTATTCTAATTAATTATATTTCTCTGGGTGGATGTTTCATATGTAAAGCAGTCAGGTAACACAGAGGAGGGAGACCCTTCCAGAGTGATGCTGACTTTCATTAGTTTCAGGCCTTGTCCACACAGAAATGGTAATTTTCTTAGCTAAAACCATCTTTTTATTTGTACTTTATAAGGAAATATCCTCATAAACATGTCACTGTTTTTAGAAAATCATTCATCTACATGTAAACACAGAAAATGGCCAGTACTCTGTATGAACATTACCAATTACCAATTAGGGCAGAGTTAAAAGAGTTGTGGGGCCTTGGGCTAGAGCTTTAGGGGGTCCTATGACATTATTTTTAATGCTTACAAAATTATAACACAGCTATCAAAGTGCTCAACAACTTTAAGCTTTCTAGTCACACAGACGCAGAGCTGCAGTTAAAGGAACATAAGTCTGAAGAACAGAAAAACACTTTCTATAATTCTCATTTGTCACAGTTCACACTTTCTTAATCAGCCTTTGCTGCACAGAAAACATGGATCTGAACCGTTTCTCTATTTTGATTTTTTTTTTTTTTTTTTTAGAAAAACTGTGTATTTTTTCAGGAACAAAAACATTTCAACATTTATAAGACTGAGCTGAACCCAGCACCTCAGACTGAGGAAGTCTTTCGGACGAAAGACGAAACGTTTCTACAATTTTTTGCTTTGTTTTGTTTTTTTGTTTTTTGAATGTCCAGAGGACCAGACTTAGCTTTTTTGGATTTCAACATTTTGTTGCAATGACAAAGAAAAGTGCAAGACAGCCAGTAAATTAAATAGCAGGCACCACTGCAGTACTGTAGTGTTTTTTTTTTAAAAGTTTAATGCTTTTTATCACAATGTCTCAAATCCATTCAGTGAAATGGTAACTAAAGACTTTTGTTTTAAAAAATACATTGTTAGAATGTAGAGAGAGGAACGTTATCTACCAATTAGTGCTTTAAAATCTAAATAAATAAATAAAACTAGAACAGAGTGAGCCGTATCTCCCCAGATCCCCAGTAAGCCTTTTGGAAAGTTTCACCTTGGTGTCCAGTTTACATGTGGCGCTTAATACTTCCACAAAAATACAGCAAAAACAGGAAACAAGGCATGGAACATTTGTATAAAGTTTTCCCATTGTGTGTTGTATACATACAAGACAGTAGACAGTATATATGAAACTGCACAAGCTATAATTTAAACTGTACCTGTATACAAAAAGAAGAGAAAGTCAAGGATGGCAAATACAAAAACAAGAACCAAATCCATTTTTGTTGCCAAAGTGTTACATTAAACTACAAGACCTCAAGGGTGTAGGACAGTGCTGACTGGGAGTCATCCATCCATCCATCCATACATCTATCCTCTTTACCCATTGATTCCTTTCTGCATCACTGGTGCACATGTCCAGCAATTACTGTTTGAGAGGCGGAGTACACCCTGGACAAGTCTCCAATCCATCACAGGGATACAACACTTTTCCATTAGTAACAGTACAGCGCGGTTTGACTCGACTCGGCACGGTTCCAAGGCTTTTGCACTAGCAACGGTTCGTGGAATGAGTCAATTTTTCAGTCCCTTTTTGTCTGGGGTTCCAACTGTGCCAAACTGGCCCTAAAATGTGACGTCAGAACACTGTCTGTCACTGATTGGTCAGGGGGTGGAGTCACTGGTTGCTTGAGAAACTTTCACAACAACCCAATCTGCTATTTGCAATAACTCAAGATTAATGCCCGGAAGGCCTCTGGGCCTGACAACATACCTGGTTGTGTGCTGAAGGACTGTGCAGGGGAACTCGCAGCGGTCTTCACGGACATCTTTAACATCTCACTGAGCCAGGCCATCGTCCCCACCTGTTTCAAAGCCACCACCATCATCCCTGTCCCAAAGAAGGCAACGCCCGCATGCCTCAATGACTATCGCCCAGTAGCACTCACCCCCATCCTGATGAAGTGCTTTGAACGGCTAGTCATGAAAAGCATCACATCTGTCCTCCCTGCCTCCCTGGATCCCTTCCAATTTGCATACCGACCTAATCGCTCAACCGACGATGCCATCTCCTCTGCCCTTCACACAGCTCTCACACATCTGGACACGAAGGACTCCTATGTTAGAATGCTGTTCATCGACTTCAGCTCGGCATTCAACACCATCATCCCCCAACAGCTCATCCTTAAACTGGACAGTCTGGGGCTGAACACCTCAATGTGTAACTGGCTGCTAGACTTCCTGACCGGGAGACCACAGACAGTGCGGGTCGGGAGTAACACATCTAGCACCATCACATTGAACACAGGGGCCCCACAAGGATGTGTGCTGAGCCCCCTTCTATTCACCCTGCTAACACACGACTGCACACCATCGTACAGCTCCAACCACTTCATCAAGTTTGCGGACGACACAACAGTGGTGGGTCTCATCAGCAACAACGATGAGACGGACTACAGGAACGAGGTGAGCCGCCTGGCCTTGTGGTGCGGACACAACAATCTCACTCTCAACGTGGAGAAGACAAAGGAGATTGTTGTGGACTTCAGGAAGAGGGATGCCCAACATGCCCCTCTGACCATCAACAGCACCGCAGTGGAGAGAGTAGACAGCACCAAGTTCCTGGGAGTGCACGTCTCAAAGGACCTGTCCTGGAGCAGGAACACTGCAGCACTGGCAAAGAAGGCTCACCAGCGTCTCTACTTTCTCCGCAAGCTGAAAAGGGCTGGAGCTTCAACCCCCATCATGAGCACCTTCTACAGAGGTGCCATAGAAAGTGTCCTGACCAGCTGCATCACTGTGTGGTTTGGTGCATGTACTGCATCCTGCCGCAAGAGCCTCCAGCGCATTGTGAGAGCAGCTGAGAAGATCGTGGGCACCTCCTTGCCC
>JBBPBX010064415.1:0-10149 GCA_038048925.1 Garcialebias charrua | reverse complement strand
TATATATATATATATATATATATATATATATATACTGTATATATATTAGGGCTGTAATAACAAATCGATAAAATTAGATTTTTAAAAGCGTTGGCAACAAATTTCATAATCGATTTGTTGTGTTGCGCGATTATGCCTCTTTCACGGCGCTGCAGAGCCATTGTGTTCACCGTTGTTTAACCATTGTCAATGGTGGCTGACTGAATAAAGTTACAAAAAAAAACTTAGCAGCGCGAGTTGAACAGAGCGAGGGGGAGGGGGAAGCAGAGCAGAGGCAGTGTTTTCAAAGGAAATTAAGTCAATTTTACAAATGACAGACGCAGAGAAAATTGTTCGACCCAAGTCCTTCAAAGTGTGGGAGAACCTGACGCTTCACAAAGATTAAACTTGCTTTACATGGAGCTTTGAAAAGTGACGACACGAACAGGAGAATCACGCTGATGAAACGTAAACATGGCGGAGTCGTAAACTAATTTCACCACGGTGTGGATGAAGGAACAGCAGCAGGTAAGTCTCTACATTAAACCACATTTGTTCTGTTTCAAAGTGAGAAAACTTAATGTCAGTGTCTCTTGTAACTGCAACTGGTGTTTCTTAGCTGTGACAGTGACAGAGAATTTGTGTGTTTTTATTTTAATGGTACAAGCAGTGTTTAAATGTGATTTATAAATAAATCTAACACAAAGATGGTGATAATTTAATGATTTAGCTTCAACTATTAATTTTCTGGCAAAGTCTGAAGACACTGCAAAGTATGCAGGATGAATTGCATTTAAACAGGAATTACAGTACAGTAATTTATTTCATCTACTCAAATGTGTGTAATTAGTATTTTGTGTGTGTGTGTGTCTGTGTGTGCGTGTGTGTGTGTGTGTGTGTGTGTGTGTGTGTGTTTAATTGCTCTTTGGGCTACTCATTTGCCTGAACCTAGTAAGTGAAACAAGGCATTTCTTGAGTTGCTGTAAATTATTATATAATACATACAGTATAAACTCTCATTCCAGAAAACAACAAAAAACAATGACAGCCATCATGATGGAAACACATCATGCTGGTGAAGATTCTCAGTCGTCCAGGACATGATGAAATCAAAAAGGCGTTCAATACAGGATCAACTGGACTTTATTTGTTGCAGAAAACGTTTCGACTTCTGTCCAGAAGTCTTTTTCAATTCTCGAAAACGAAACGTTTTCTGCAACAAATAAAGTCCAGTTGATCCTGTATCGAACGCCTTTTTTGATTTGAAACACATCATGCACACCACAGCAAGCAGCAGAGACTGAAAGATCCTTAAACGAGCATCACTGACATGAGGCCTCTGTCGATGGTTGAAGACGAAGGCTTCACTACCATGATCCACCCTTTTAATCCAGGTTACAATGAATCACACATTTAATAGTAAATGGTAAATGGACTGTACTTATATAGCACATTTCCATCTAATTGATACTCAACATGCTTTACACTTCAATCTGTCATTTACCCATTCATACAGCCCTCTACTAGATTACAAAACTAATTGAACAAATCATTCTAAAGAGACTAATCAGAGCTTTAGCTCACATTCATACACCCATGGGACACACATCAGAGGCGATGAGGGATTCAGTGTCTTGCCCATGGACACTTCGGCATGTGACTGCTGGTGGATTCCAACCCCAACTCTTGCATTGGAGGATGACTGCTCTAACAACTCAGCCACAGCAGCCCCATCCAGGTTAATCCAGGTTACAACAATCCACACCTTTAATCCAGGTTACTCTCGTCCCTCAAAAACACATTTTACAAAGTAGCAGCGGCGGCCGCCACTAGAGGGCGCTAGGGGCGCCACCCCTCCTTGGAACTGCAGCTCTTCATCATTTGAAGATTTTTTTTTTTAACAAAAGTGAAATAATAAAATAAAAATATTTCGAAATGCATGCATATATGTTTTTAGTTGTGTAGGATAAATATTTTATGAGTAATGATTGTTTGTTTCAAAAAACGTTTTCTGATTGTGACGTACTT
This sequence comes from Garcialebias charrua, assembly GCA_038048925.1. Taxonomy (NCBI): domain Eukaryota; kingdom Metazoa; phylum Chordata; class Actinopteri; order Cyprinodontiformes; family Rivulidae; genus Garcialebias; species Garcialebias charrua. The sequence continues at coordinate 8,142 of JBBPBX010064415.1, read as the reverse complement.
CCGGTTCCCCGCTGGGCGCCGCCTGCGGCTTTTCCATTGAATCTAATTATAACTAGCGCGCTAGAAACTTCCGGTGCCCTGCTTCTGTTGGACTGTACAGGTCGCATTTTCCGTCGCCCTCGAGCCTGGACTCGTCTCTTATCGCCACGGATCGCCAGCGCTTCCGGTTCGAGCCAGGAGGGAGGGTGAGCAGGGGGACCATCTCTGTTTACACTCAGAGCTGATCACACGGCCAACTAGAGACGTTGAAACAGCAGTAATTATTAATGGTGCCTTTCTACACAGGTAAGCAAGTAATAATTGTGAGTTTAATAAATCTCTAAGTGCACATGAGCAAAGTTTGAGCTGTTCTCATCTGTGGTGCGTGACGTGGTGTCGTGTGTTGCTGTCAGTCACACAGCTAGCTACTAGTTGTGCTTATGAACGTTGTGGTGTTTCTTTATCTAATGCTTATTACTATTCCTGACTGATATGGCTCTCAACTAGATGTTAAAAAAGTGTTTTCTAAACGTTATGTGTTTAATATTATGACTATCAGGTGTTTATGTATTAATATGATTATCAGATGTTCATGTGTTGTGTTAATATTATGAATATCAGATGTTCATGTGTTAATATTATGATTATCAGGTGTTTATGTATTAATATTTTGATTATCAGATGTTTGTGTGTTAATATAATGATTGTCAGTTGTGTGTTAATGTTATGATTATCAGATGTTCATGTGTTGTGTTAATATTATGAATATCAGATGTTCATGTGTTAATGTTATGATTATCAGATGTTCATGTTTTTAACTCAAGCTTGTGTACAAAAGTTGAGCTGAAGTCAAACCTGTTAATATCAGACAATATAAACTTTTATATTCACCAGATGTCTGCTATATCAATCAATCACCTTTATTTTTCCAGGTAGAGTCAGTTGAGATGGAGATCTCTTTTACAAGGGTGACCTGGTCAAGTGGTCAGCAGCACACGTCACATGGTAATTGACAATAAGCATTTGCATTTACCAAAAAAGATGGTTTTATGAACCTGTTTGTAGCAGCCCTGAAACATTTTTCTTCCACTGTACAGGAGGACATGGCAGGAGGTGATGATGAGTGGATCCTCTGGTCCAGCCTGGATGTTTCTGAGAAGTGGATTCGCCACCGCACGGTACCCAAATACTGTAATAATACCAGTGGTGGAGAAAGTACTCAAACACTGTACTTAAGTAAAAGTACAAATAAACAGACAAAAATTTACTCTAGTAAAAGTAGAAGTACCATATTAATATTTTTACTTAAGTAAAAGTAAATAAGTACTTGCTTTTAAAAATACTTAAAGTATTAAAGTAAAAGTACTTGCTGAATGTATTAACTAATGCATCAAAAAAGGCGTTCAATACAGGATCAACTGGACTTTATTTGTTGCAGAAAACGTTTCGACTTCTGTCCAGAAGTCTTTTTCAATTCTGAATGGAAGCTGTGAGAACGAGAAGTTTTATACAGGCTTACAAGTCACGCACCAACATGTGAAATTGGAAACTGAAAAAACACCACAAATTAACTAACATGCCCATTCTATTTAAATTGACAAAACGACCCATCCCAGCTTAACAAAAGGGGTTTGTAACACATACATGTAAATTGAAAGATCACACCAGGAGGTTCCCTTGAGGTCTCTGTTAGAAGACACAAAACTGTATGTAAATTGACAAACAACACCTCCCAAATAACAACAGAGGCTACTCAGAGAACTTTGTTAGTCTAATTTACAGACAAGGCATCCCTGCTCCCATCCGGTGTAAAACGTTTCGGAATCAAATCCAAAACTGAGTTATAAGTCTTAGACAGTTGAAATCTCAGACCTCCTCCTCTGTTAAGAGAAGGTTTCTCTCTCTTAACATACACAGCTTCCTTTACCCCCCTCTCAAACCATCTGTGTTCTCTGTCCAAAATTTGAACATTCTGGTCCTCAAAGGAGTGTCCCTTGTCCGTGAGGTGGAGGTGAACGGCAGAGTTTTGTCCAGAGGAGGTTGCTCTCCTATGTTGAGACATTCTTTTGTGGATAGGTTGTTTCGTTTCTCCGATGTAACGGTCTGAGCAGACTTCGCTGCACTGGACTGCATAAACCACCCCACTCTGTTTGTGTGTGGGGGTTTTGTCCTTCGGATGCACCAGCCTCTGTCTGAGAGTCCGGCTGGGTTTGAAGTGTACTGGGATGTTGTGTTTGTTGAAAATCCTTCTGAAATTCTCTGAGACTCCAGCAACATAAGGAATGACAATGTTTTTCCGTCTGTTAGACTTTTTCTGTTCATTATTGTGTTTAACAGATTTCCTTGCTGACTTGACAAACGCCCAGTTGGGATATCCACATGATTGCAGAGATTTTTTGATGTGTTTCTGTTCCTTTTCCTTCCCTTCTGTCCTTGTGGGGATGTGTTCTGCTCGATGCTGTAAAGTTCTGATGACAGAGAGTTTGTGCTCCAGTGGATGGTGAGAGTCGAACAGGAGATATTGGTCTGTGTGGGTTGGTTTTCTGTAAACTTCAATGTTGAGACTGTCATCTCCCTCCATATGCACCAAACAGTCCAAAAAAGGCAGCTTATTGTCGTTAGCATCCTCTCTGGTGAACTTGATGTTGTTATCAACAGAGTTAATGTGTCTGGTGAACGCTTCCACCTCCCTGGCTTGGATTTTGACACAGGTATCATCCACGTATCTGAACCAATGGCTTGGAGTTGTCCCCTCATAGGAGTTTAGGGCTCTCTGTTCCACTTCCTCCATGTAGAGGTTTGCAACAATGGGTGACACTGGAGATCCCATGGCACAGCCGTGCTTCTGTCTGTAAAAACTGTCATTGAACTTGAAATAAGTGGTGGAGAGGCAGAGATCCAGCAGGGTGCAGATGTGGTCTGGGGTTAAGTTGGTCCTTTTGTCCAAATCCTTGTCCTGTAGAAGTCTTTTTTTGACAGTTTCTATTGCTTCAGAAATGGGTATGCATGTGAACAGGGAAGTCACATCATACGATACAAGAGTTTCTCCCGGGGTCAGCTTCAAATGTTGAACTTTGTTGGTGAAATCAATGGAGTTTTTAATATGATGAGGTGTGTTTCCAACCAGAGGAGCTAAAATACCAGCCAGATGTTTAGCAACATTGTATGTCACTGAGTTCATGCTGCTCACGATGGGTCTGAGAGGTGTACCTTCTTTGTGTATTTTTGGAAGTCCATACAGACAAGGAGTGGCCTCCCCCGGGTACAGTCTATAATACAATGATCGATTGATTGTTTTCTCCTTTTCGAGTTTTTGTAGACAATCAATGACTTTCTTTTTAAAGGTGTTAGTCGGGTCCCTCTTCAGGTGCTCATAGGTGTTACTGTCATTCAGTAGAGCGGTTATTTTCTCCTGGTAGTCCGACGTGTTGAGTATTACTGTGCATCTTCCTTTGTCCGCTGGTAAAATGGTGATGTTTTGGTCTTGGCTGAGTGATGTTATGGCTCTCCTCTCCTGTGGTGTGAGATTTGAGGGAGGCAGTTTGGCACTGGAGAGGGTAGCTGATATTTTCATCCGAAGTTGTTCAGCCTCTGTACCTGTCAAGTTGTTGTTCCTAATCGCAGATTCTGTGGCTGTGATTAGTTCCACAACAGGTATTTCTTGTGGGGAGATGGCAAAATTTAGTCCTTTTGCCAGCACATTTTTCTCAGGTTGTGTCAAGGTCCTGTTAGACAAATTTCGGTAACACTTTATAATAACTACACACTATTAAGCCTTATTTAAGCATTAACAAACATTTAATTAACAATGAAAACATCATTAATTAAGGATGATTCACACTTAATACACTATTAATTAACACACTTGTTAACGCTTTATACATAAAGAATAATGAGTTCCAAAACCTACGTACTCAATGTTTATTCATGCTTAATAACTCATGAATTAACTATGCTATCTATATTTGTAAATGCACAAATTAATGTGCTTTCACCACATGTATTAAATGCGTACTAATTGTTAAATAATGTTTGAATTCACTATCTATTAATCCTGCAATGCATCATTAATTAAGGCAGTTGCTAGTAGTTACTTAAGTGTATTTGTGAACCATTCTAAAGTGAAGACTATTCATGCTTTATTAAGGCTTTGTTAATGTTTCATAAATCCTAAATAGCCACAAGTTATTTTTCCCTTGTGGAAATCAGACAAAATGAATTCACTATCTATTAATCCTGCAATGCATCATTAACTAAGGCAGTTGCTAGTAGTTACTTAAGTGTATTTGTGAACCATTCTAAAGTGAAGACTATTCATGCTTTATTAAGGTTTTGTTAATGTTTCATAAATCCTAAATAGCCACAAGTTATTTTTCCCTTGTGGAAATCAGACAAAAATGAATTCACTATCTATTAATCCTGCAATGCATCATTAATTAAGGCAGTTGCTAGTAGTTACTTAAGTGTATTTGTGAACCATTCTAAAGTGAAGACTATGCCCAGCTAAGAAAGTTAATTCTCAATAGTCCAGGTATCAAATCCGCTCATTCTCAATCAGTTCATCTGGACAGTTTCTTTTTAGCAGAAACGTTTCACCCTCACTCCAGAGGGCTTCCTCAGTCAGAGTAGTCCAAAGCACACTGAAGTTAACCCACCAAGTAAGCAACTTATGTGGACCAACCAGTTTGCTGTAGCCAAGATGGTTTCTGGGGGCGTGTCCCTCGTCGACTCCTCCCAGGCAGGCAGACATGTCCAAAGTGGTTCAAGACAAGAAAGTTAATTCTCAATAGTCCAGGTATCAAATCCGCTCATTCTCAATCAGTTCATCTGGACAGTTTCTTTTTAGCAGAAACGTTTCACCCTCACTCCAGAGGGCTTCCTCAGTCAGAGTAGTCCAAAGCACACTGAAGTTAACCCACCAAGTAAGCAACTTATGTGGACCAACCAGTTTGCTGTAGCCAAGATGGTTTCTGGGGGCGTGTCCCTCGTCGACTCCTCCCAGGCAGGCAGACATGTCCAAAGTGGTTCAAGACAAGAAAGTTAATTCTCAATAGTCCAGGTATCAAATCCGCTCATTCTCAATCAGTTCATCTGGACAGTTTCTTTTTAGCAGAAACGTTTCACCCTCACTCCAGAGGGCTTCCTCAGTCAGAGTAGTCCAAAGCACACTGAAGTTAACCCACCAAGTAAGCAACTTATGTGGACCAACCAGTTTGCTGTAGCCAAGATGGTTTCTGGGGGCGTGTCCCTCGTCGACTCCTCCCAGGCAGGCAGACATGTCCAAAGTGGTTCAAGACAAGAAAGTTAATTCTCAATAGTCCAGGTATCAAATCCGCTCATTCTCAATCAGTTCATCTGGACAGTTTCTTTTTAGCAGAAACGTTTCACCCTCACTCCAGAGGGCTTCCTCAGTCAGAGTAGTCCAAAGCACACTGAAGTTAACCCACCAAGTAAGCAACTTATGTGGACCAACCAGTTTGCTGTAGCCAAGATGGTTTCTGGGGGCGTGTCCCTCGTCGACTCCTCCCAGGCAGGCAGACATGTCCAAAGTGGTTCAAGACAAGAAAGTTAATTCTCAATAGTCCAGGTATCAAATCCGCTCATTCTCAATCAGTTCATCTGGACAGTTTCTTTTTAGCAGAAACGTTTCACCCTCACTCCAGAGGGCTTCCTCAGTCAGAGTAGTCCAAAGCACACTGAAGTTAACCCACCAAGTAAGCAACTTATGTGGACCAACCAGTTTGCTGTAGCCAAGATGGTTTCTGGGGGCGTGTCCCTCGTCGACTCCTCCCAGGCAGGCAGACATGTCCAAAGTGGTTCAAGACAAGAAAGTTAATTCTCAATAGTCCAGGTATCAAATCCGCTCATTCTCAATCAGTTCATCTGGACAGTTTCTTTTTAGCAGAAACGTTTCACCCTCACTCCAGAGGGCTTCCTCAGTCAGAGTAGTCCAAAGCACACTGAAGTTAACCCACCAAGTAAGCAACTTATGTGGACCAACCAGTTTGCTGTAGCCAAGATGGTTTCTGGGGGCGTGTCCCTCGTCGACTCCTCCCAGGCAGGCAGACATGTCCAAAGTGGTTCAAGACAAGAAAGTTAATTCTCAATAGTCCAGGTATCAAATCCGCTCATTCTCAATCAGTTCATCTGGACAGTTTCTTTTTAGCAGAAACGTTTCACCCTCACTCCAGAGGGCTTCCTCAGTCAGAGTAGTCCAAAGCACACTGAAGTTAACCCACCAAGTAAGCAACTTATGTGGACCAACCAGTTTGCTGTAGCCAAGATGGTTTCTGGGGGCGTGTCCCTCGTCGACTCCTCCCAGGCAGGCAGACATGTCCAAAGTGGTTCAAGACAAGAAAGTTAATTCTCAATAGTCCAGGTATCAAATCCGCTCATTCTCAATCAGTTCATCTGGACAGTTTCTTTTTAGCAGAAACGTTTCACCCTCACTCCAGAGGGCTTCCTCAGTCAGAGTAGTCCAAAGCACACTGAAGTTAACCCACCAAGTAAGCAACTTATGTGGACCAACCAGTTTGCTGTAGCCAAGATGGTTTCTGGGGGCGTGTCCCTCGTCGACTCCTCCCAGGCAGGCAGACATGTCCAAAGTGGTTCAAGACAAGAAAGTTAATTCTCAATAGTCCAGGTATCAAATCCGCTCATTCTCAATCAGTTCATCTGGACAGTTTCTTTTTAGCAGAAACGTTTCACCCTCACTCCAGAGGGCTTCCTCAGTCAGAGTAGTCCAAAGCACACTGAAGTTAACCCACCAAGTAAGCAACTTATGTGGACCAACCAGTTTGCTGTAGCCAAGATGGTTTCTGGGGGCGTGTCCCTCGTCGACTCCTCCCAGGCAGGCAGACATGTCCAAAGTGGTTCAAGACAAGAAAGTTAATTCTCAATAGTCCAGGTATCAAATCCGCTCATTCTCAATCAGTTCATCTGGACAGTTTCTTTTTAGCAGAAACGTTTCACCCTCACTCCAGAGGGCTTCCTCAGTCAGAGTAGTCCAAAGCACACTGAAGTTAACCCACCAAGTAAGCAACTTATGTGGACCAACCAGTTTGCTGTAGCCAAGATGGTTTCTGGGGGCGTGTCCCTCGTCGACTCCTCCCAGGCAGGCAGACATGTCCAAAGTGGTTCAAGACAAGAAAGTTAATTCTCAATAGTCCAGGTATCAAATCCGCTCATTCTCAATCAGTTCATCTGGACAGTTTCTTTTTAGCAGAAACGTTTCACCCTCACTCCAGAGGGCTTCCTCAGTCAGAGTAGTCCAAAGCACACTGAAGTTAACCCACCAAGTAAGCAACTTATGTGGACCAACCAGTTTGCTGTAGCCAAGATGGTTTCTGGGGGCGTGTCCCTCGTCGACTCCTCCCAGGCAGGCAGACATGTCCAAAGTGGTTCAAGACAAGAAAGTTAATTCTCAATAGTCCAGGTATCAAATCCGCTCATTCTCAATCAGTTCATCTGGACAGTTTCTTTTTAGCAGAAACGTTTCACCCTCACTCCAGAGGGCTTCCTCAGTCAGAGTAGTCCAAAGCACACTGAAGTTAACCCACCAAGTAAGCAACTTATGTGGACCAACCAGTTTGCTGTAGCCAAGATGGTTTCTGGGGGCGTGTCCCTCGTCGACTCCTCCCAGGCAGGCAGACATGTCCAAAGTGGTTCAAGACAAGAAAGTTAATTCTCAATAGTCCAGGTATCAAATCCGCTCATTCTCAATCAGTTCATCTGGACAGTTTCTTTTTAGCAGAAACGTTTCACCCTCACTCCAGAGGGCTTCCTCAGTCAGTCCTAAAACAACCACAGCTGCAACAAAGCTGAAATAAAGCTTTATAAATAAAGTATTATTTAGCCACAAGTTATTTTGCATGCGTGGGTTTGATTTGATTTGATTTGATTTGATGTTTATTCATTCATTTTAAAAGAACAATACAAGACAGTTTCATCAGATACAAGATTACAAGTAGGATAAAATGAAGGGAGCAGAAAGAAGATGAAATCTTATTATATCTGCCCCTATTTCACAGTTTGTTCAACCAATGATAACTTTCAAGCAACATCACAGAATGAATAGTTCTACCTATTTTCCTAACTGTAATACACAAACTACATCACAAAATGAATAATTCTACTTAATTTTCCTAACTGAAATACATAAAC
>JBBPBX010064412.1:8936-20254 GCA_038048925.1 Garcialebias charrua | reverse complement strand
TATATATATATATATATATATATATTGTTACGACCCGAAGGCACGTAGCACACAAGGACACCAGACACAGAAAGGATGTTAAAAAAAACAAAGTTTATTTTAGGCTCTCTGGAGTCTGTGTCCTAAAAAAAAGGTAATTAAAGAAAAAGATGGACTTCTCAAAATCAACTACTTTAATACAAAAAAAACTCAAAGTCCAGCAGGTCACTCACGGCTCCTGGTCTTCATCACCCAGTAGGTCTCCATAACAGAGGGTGTTGTGATTCAGCTTCCTCTACACGTAGCAGGTCTTCACAACAGAGGGAATCAGCTTCCTCTTCTTAAACACATGCAGCAACAGGTCTCAACGGAAGGTTTCAGCTTCTTCCTCAAACGCACATGCAGCAGGTCACTCTTCAGCTTCTTACGACAGCAGCAGGTCTTCACAACGGAAGGTTTCAGCTTCCTTTTCACACGGCTCATCAAACGGCCTCCTCAAGTGGATTCAACCACAACATCAAATGGCCTCCTCAAGTGGATTCAACCACAACATCAAATAGCCTCCTCATCAGGCTTCAAATGGCTCATCAAACGGCCTCCTCAAGTGGATTCAACAACAACATCAAATGGCCTCCTCATCTGGCTTCAAACGGCCTCCTCAAGTGGCTCCAAACAGCTCATCAAACAGATGGCTTCATGGCTCCTCTTCACACTGCTGCTGCTTTCACACTGCTGCTGCTTTTGCTGCTGCTGCTGTTGCAGACCTCTGCTCAGCTTCTGCTGCTGCTGCTTCATCAGGTCTGCTGTTTCATCTGCAGCTGCTTCTCTTGGATCAGGTCTGCTGTTTCTGCATCCTGGTCTCCTTCTCCTAGATCAGGTCTGCTGTTTCTGCATCAGCTGCTTCTCCTGGATCAGCTCAGACCTCTTCTTGATCTCTGCTTGCTGCTACTCTCACTTGGACCTCTTTCTGCTCTCTGGCTTGGACCTAATACGTATAGGGAGAGAGAGAGCAACTACCTCCACCTACAGCCAATGAGCACCAGCTGCAATTAATTATGGTGTAGTCACACCGAACAGCGTTTTGGCAGCAGGAGCGTCCAGTTTACATGTAAAGTCAATGGGGGACGCGCTTCCAGCAGCTTCTTGGCGTCTGGCGTCAGGTCGCGTGCGTGTTGAGCATGCTGGGAAGCGTTTTTCCATGCACGTGAACCGGCTTCAGCCTCCAATCCGCGCATTCAACATGCTGAAGATTTCGCGGTTCAAACTTTCAAACGCCGCTCAACTCTACCTGATTGGTTGGTGTGTCAACCAATCAGGGAGAGTCGGGGGGAGAAGAGAGGGGGCAGGGGGAGAGTCCCTATGTGACGCGGAAACGAGGGTGCGCGCGCACTATGTGACGTATTGTTTGTCGGAAAAAAAAGAAAAGACCCGCGAGGTCGTGGACTATGGAAGAGAAACTCATTGTAGCTGTGTGTTCGCGACAATTCCTTCACGACCAGTCAAGTCTGCTCGACAGAGACGGAAATAAAAAGCTCCTCGCCTGGCGGAGTGCAGTGAGGACTCTGTGCGCAGGACTCTGTATACCGGTAAGCTCTTCCCACACACCCAGCAGCTGTTTCGCGTTCTGGCGTTCAGGTTTGGACACGCTGCATTCACAAGTGCGTCCACTTGCGTGCGTGAGGAGCTTTTTGGAGGTTGAAAAGCTGTTTGGTGTAACCACACCATTAGGCTCATACAACCTCCAAACAGTTCATGCTTCTGCTCAGAATCTTTAAACAAAACCTCCAAAACTTTTAAACAATTTTTATGTTCTGACTAAAATAAATTACATGCCTGGGGCATGTAACAATATATATATATATATATATATATATATATATATATATATATATATATATATCTATATATATATATATATATATATATATATATATATATATATATATATATATATATCAGTGGCGGGCCGTGCATTTCATACCTAGGCCTTCAGTAGTGCTCCGTCTGAATCAATCCAACCCTCAATAACTTTAGTATTTGGAACTGTTAAAAGTACCTAGCATTAAATTTACAACCACACTAGAACACATGTTCACTAAACTGCAGCACGCACACACAATCTGAACTGAAGAAGTGTCAACTCTTCACTTTCACATGTAAGCACCAGTATAGTTAACTGGTGTTAACCATCATCCCAGTCCCAAAAAGCTCCACAGTGACTGGTCTGAATGACTATCGGCCGGTGGCCCTCACCCCGATAGTCGCAAAATGCTTTGAGAAACTGGTCATGACCCATAACAAGACAACCGTCAACATCAAGAGGACCCTCATCAGTATGCGTACTGTGAGAACCGATCAACAGAGGACGCAATCTCCTCTGTGGTCCACACTGCTCTCACCCACCTGGATCAGAAGGACTCATACGTGCGTATGCTCTTTGTGGACTTCACATCTGCCTTCAACACCATGATCCCCCAAACTCTGATAGACAAACTATCCACACTTGGACTAAGCCCCTCCCTTTGTAACTGGGTCTTAGACTTCTTAACAAACAGACCACAGTCCGTGAAGATCCACAACTTCTCCTCCTCCACCATTACCCTCAACACTGGCTCTCCTCAAGGATGTGTGTTGAGCCCTCTCTGCTGGTGAAGATTCTCAGTCGTCCAGGACATGATAAAATCAGTTGAGCCCTCTCCTGTTCACTCTGCTCACATATGATTGTACAGCCACCCACCCAGGCTGTCATATTGTAAAGTTTGCAGATGATACAGCTGTGGTGGGATGCATCACAAACAATGATGAGTCCAGCTACAGGCAGGAGGTGGAACATCTGGAGAGCTGGTGCAAAGAGAATAACCTTCACATGAATGTGAAGAAGACAAAGGAGATGATTGTGGACTTCAGAAGGAACAATCACACCCACACCCCACTGAACATAAGTGGATCTGCGGTGGAAGTGGTCTCCAGCTACAAATACTTGGGTGTACACTTGAATGATAACCTCAGCTGGACCAACAACACCACCAGCCTGATCAAGAAAGGTCATCAGAGACTCTACTTCCTCAGACGGCTGAGACGAGCTGGTCTGAGTAGCCCAGTCCTCACCTCCTTCTACAGGTGTGCAGTGGAGAGCATCCTGTGCTCCAGCATCAACGTGTGGCATGGAGGCTGCACAGCTGCAGAAAGAAAAGCTCTACAGAGAGTGGTGAAGGCTGCACAGAAGTCTGTTGGAGTCAGTCTCCCCACCATCACAGACATTTACACCTCCAGATGCAGGAAAAGAGCCACCTGCATCATGAAAGACCTCACTCACCCAGCACACTCACTCTTTGCCCCACTCCCCTCAGGATGGAGGTTGAGGAGCATCAAATGTAGAACCACTAGACTGAGGAACAGCTTCTACCCTGAGGCTGTTAGACTCATGAATAAATAAACAATAAGAATAATCACTGCAAAATATCACATCATGCTGATGCTGATCTGTTTTCTTGTTGCTGTGTTCATCTGTGACCATCTGCTCATACAGACTCATGTTCGTGCTGCTGTTTATAATGATGTTTTTCTATTACATTAGGGATTAGTGTATTTCTAGTTGTTGTTTTCCTTAGTTAATCCTAGATGTTATTACTGTTTTTCTCTTGCATTTTGTTGTTGGATGTAACTGGGACCCTGTGTACATAATCTCATTTCATCACATGTACCACATGTGGTGCAAATGACAATAAAGACTCTCTGACTCTGACTCTCTGTAGTTCTGTGTAACATTTTGTATTTGTTTCTCATGCAACCAGTCACTCTTTCCACATTAATTCTAAGGTGTGCTCATGTGTTTTCAACATCATTAGCATCAAGTCGACACCTCCCTTTAGTGAATGATGAGATTTTAACTTCAGCACATCATTCATTTATACTTTTATTGGCTGGAACTGGGACCCTGTGTACACAGTTTCGTTCCACCTCACGTACAACATGTGATGTGAATGACAATGAAGAACCTTGACCTTGACTCCCACAGTCTTTAATATCAAAGCCTCTGTCTTTTGAGCCTCTGTAATTTGAGAGAAGATCACAGCTTGTTATGAGCTTGTCTGCACATCCATCCATCCATCCATCCATCCCAAGGGGCAGATAAAATAAGAATGTTTTTCTTCAATCTGCTGCCTTTCATTTTATATTTGTGTTTTTTTTTTCTTTTTATGTGTATATTATTGTGTATTTTATTATAAAATGAATGAATGAATAAATAAATCAAATCAAATCCCTTGAACAGAAAATAAGGCACAGTCTGACCTGTTCTCATGTAACAGATGATTTATTTCTGCTCCTCTTTGTTCACACAACTGACATATTTGTAACTTTGCTGCTGGTCCCTATTTCTCATCATCTGCAGCTTCTAAGTTCATCTTCTGCAGTTTATTTAATTTCATATGAATGTTTGCCTTCAACAGGACATATCAGAACCCAGATCAGTAGTAAAAGTGACAACACTACAGTTTATTTCACAGTAACACAGATGTCCACTCAGACTACGTTTATATACAAAAATATAAACACAACCTAACCTTAGACACTAACCAGAATGTCTGGAACAAACTACAACTTATTTGGGGACACTGAGAAAGTTGTAACAGGACGTCTCACCTGATATCCAGGCCATTCACAGTGGTCCGTGCTGCACACTGCAGCGAGGTGTACTTGAACACATGAGCTGCTTCGTGCAGCAGGAAACAGCAAACAGAAAGTCCGTTTTCTATTTTTTTACCTTTCCGGTCGTGTGACCGGACATTACATCCAATAACACAGCAAGATTGGACCATTGCAAAACTGTTAAAACTACTTAGATTCTAAAAAAAAATAGCGAAAAAGCTTATTTTACCGGACAGCCGATTAGCCATTAGCCAGTTTTTTTTTTTAGCTTCCGCTCGGCGGACGTGACGTCACACATTGACTATCCAATCAAAGCGTGTGAATACGCTGACGTTTTCAGAAGCTAGAAGGCTTTTGGTCTCGGCCATAGACATTAACTCAAAATCTGATTGGTTGAAGCAACACCTTGGTCGACAGTGCTACATGGGTACAAGAGCTCCGAGTGAAGGCTTCTAATCTACCTAGCAACAATAGTGGCTGAAATGTGATTGGTTCAATAATAAATATGAAAATACACATCTGGATGCAGCAAAACCAGGGGAAAAGCAATGAAAGGAAGTGGACAGACAATTTGGAATTATGTAATACGTATTCATGGACAAAATATAATAAAAATAATAATAATAATTTTTAATTTTAATTTTAAATAATTTTAAGGCCTTCTCTGAAGGCCTTGCAGGCCTGGAGAGTACGCCACTGCTGCGTTGTTTCGACATGGTAGCTCCTCCTGTGGGACTTTCTTCTGTAGATTTTCTTTTAAAAATAGTAGGAATAGCATCCGGTTTTAAAAGTCTTCTGAATCTTACTGGTAATCCTAAAGATTCTTTTATACCAGGTGCTGAAAACAATCGGCAGTGAAATGGTCGCTGCAGACATACGACTCCTGGAACCCACCGGTCCTTGTCTGGTCCATTCTTGACAAAGTTTGTCATCTTTTGGAAATTTGTGAAGGCTCACTTGTTCACTGCTGATATTAGAACACACAAATGCGCTACAACGTGACGGCATTTTTCAAGTTACACAAATAAAAGAGGCGATCCTTCAGGAAATGAATTTGTATGGCAAGCAGTTAACACACCTAACAAACGGGCAAGGCTCTGCCTTCTTCCCGTTGTCACGTCACACTGATGTGATGACGTATTGCGGAAATGCGCGGAATTTTAGGGGCGTATCCCAGCAAGTACCAGAGAAAAAATTAGCATAATTTAGAATAACGTTCCCACCCTCATCTATGGTCATGAGCTTTGGGTTGTGACCGAAAGAACGAGATCTCGGATACAAGCGGCTGAAATGAGTTTTCTCCGCAGGGTGTCTGGACTCTCCCTTAGAGATAGGGTGAGAAGCTCAGTCATCCGGGAGGGACTCGGAGTAGAGCCGCTGCTTCTCCACATCGAGAGGAGCCAGTTGAGGTGGCTCGGGCATCTGGTTAGGATGCCTCCTGGACGCCTCCCTGGTGAGGTGTTCCGGGCATGTCCCACCGGGAGGAGACCCAGAGGAAGACCCAGGACACGCTGGAGGGACTATGTTTCTCGGCTGGCCTGGGAACGCCTTGGGATTCCCCCAGAGGAGCTGCTCCAAGTGGCTGGGGAGAGGGAAGTCTGGGCCTCCCTACTTAGGCTGCTACCCCCGCGACCCGACCCCGGATAAGCGGACGAAAATGGATGGATGGATGGAATTTAGAATAAAATTTTAATATATTTATAATTTATTTTGCAAAAACGAACAGAGCTCAATGATATAAGATATATATGTTCTGACAAATATGCAAATTTCCAACATCATGTCACAATACCTTTAAATCAGCTCCAGGACTTGTTGACATCAGTTTTAGTTTTTTCATAAAGAGCTGAACTTTTTGACTTACCTAAGTGTTGACGTGATGGATGTTCGTAGCGAGGATCAATAACTTTAAAGCCTGTACATAAACAACATTCAGACTTAGATTCAGAGATTTACAAACTCATACAGTTTGCGTTATTGCTCTGGACCGACCTGAATTACCTGATGAAGTAGTTTTAATGCAGCTCAGCTGTTGTTGTAGCGCAGTTTGTAACAGCTGCTGTTTCTTCGTTCACGTTCGGATGAAGTAGTTTCCAGCGCGTTCACGTTAGACTTATTGCTGCAGATCCAGTCTTGTGAAAACACGTCCACACAGCTTTGGATGTGCGCTCGTCAAAAAAGCCATTACGTTCCCAAACAGAAGACAGTACACGACATGCTAACGGCTAAATGCTGCGGGTGCTTCGCGTGCTGCGCGATAATAGCTCCGTGCTGAAACGCGCCCAGGAAATTTAGTTCCGCGGTGCATATATTCCCTCGTTAATAACGTTCAATGAGTGAAAAAATAACCGAAACGTACGCAGGTGGACCGAACCGAACATGCTGTACCGAAACGGTTCGGTACACCCACTTGTACCGTTACATGCCTAATATTTGCTATAATTTTTAGCAAACAAATAATTGTTTTTAAGTGTTAATCTTCTTAAAGCCTTGCTGTGCGCTTCTGTGGCAGACATTTGCAGCAGAGCAAAACACTCGGACCACATTTCTGGGTTGTCCGCTGTGACGCGTTACGTCAGCGGTGATGCATTACGGCAGCGGTGATGCATTACGGCAGCGGTGACGTAGGTGCGACTTAAATAGAGGTGCAACATGTTTATGGATTTTTCCAATTTATTGCCAATAATTGGACAATTCGACTTATAGAAAGGTGAGACTTATAGACCGGAAAATACGGTAGATCTATTCTTATTGTTATTAGCCAGGCAATATGAAGTGCTAATTGTTAGGATAATTTATTATGCTTTGCTCATTAAATAAATATGCCACACAGGAGCGAGTAGATACCGGTAATTTTCTTAATCCCAGTTTAATCTTGCAAGATGGAACAGAGTTGAAATGCAAGCATCAAGATGTTTACATGGCGTTTTGTCTCAAAGTTTGCTCAAAGAGAGCATAAGAAAATGTATTTTTATAATGTTATCAGTCAGACTCGAGGTCAGATATTTCTTGCAGCAAACGTGTCAGCGTGGTCCGTGTCTGAATAAATCAGAATGCAGGAAGAAACAGGGTTAAAATGCTCTTTTGATGGCCATGAAAGGACAAACACCCACTCAGCTCCAATCTTCTGCCCCTTTAATTCAGTCGCGCATCCCCAACCATTACAACCGTACTTTTCGGCGTTTAACACGCTTCTGTGTATAAGCCGCTTTGTCCAATTATTGGGAATTATTTGGAAAAATCCATAAATACGCCGCTTCGCCCTATAAGACGCTTATGAGTCACTGCTACGCGACGCGTCAGCACCTCATTTGCCCTGATGAAAATGGCGGCCAGAGAAGCGAGCCCAACACGAAGGACTTTACAAGATTAACACGGTAAAAAAAAAAATCTTAGCTGACATTATAGCACAAGGGTTCCTGAGCTTAACCGTTCCTTAATCAATTCACGAAATGGTCAAATCTGCTAGATTTAAATTGGTTCGGTTTGACTTCTTCCAAACAGTCTCGGGCGCTACAAAAAATAAATTATAAATAAATCAAATTTTATCTCAAATGTCTTATACAGGGCGACAGTTTGTAAATTAAACCCATATAATTACACTCTGAAAGCCTAAAAAATATCCGTCGAGTGGTTTATGAGCTGTTTATCTAAACAGTAGGTATCTGTTCACGGAGCTAACTGCTAACAGCTAAAAGAGCAATTTTTTTTTAGCTCTAAATATCTTCTGCAGCTAACAGTTTGTAAACGACCACCAAATAATTACGCTCTGTAAGTTTCAAGAAAATCTGCAGTGTGGTTTATGAGTTATCCTGCTAAAAAAAAGCTAACATCACAGCTAATAGTAGCTACCTCCAGAGCAGGAGGCCGGGCAGCGACAGAGGAGTCCGAGCAGAGGAGGCTTTTTTCGGACACATGAGCTATAAACGGTCGGTGTACTCCTCTGGAAGTGTCCCCCTAGCGGACAAAAGTGGTACTGCACCATTTTTTGGCCAAAATGAAAAACGGCGATATCAGAGCCAAAAAAGGGTCTAAAAATATGGGGAAAAATTCATAAATAACACGCTTCGGCGTATAAGCCGCAGGGCATTCAAATTAGTAAAAAAAAACTGCGTCCTATATGCCGAAAAGTATCAATAATCAAATTTGTTGCCAACACTTTTAATAATCAATTTTTATCGATTCGTTGTTGCAGCCCTACAAAGGTAAAAGGAAAAGTTTACAAACTGGATTCCAAAAAAGTTGGGACACTCATGGTGTGATCACATCGAACAGCTTTTCAGCAGCAGGAGCGTCCAGTTTACATGTAAAGTCAATGGGGAACGCGCTTCCAGCCATGTCTTGGCGTCGGGCGTCACGTCGCGTGCGTGTTGAGCGTGCTGGAAAGCGTTTTCCGTGCACGTGAACCGGCTTCAGCCTCCAAACCGCGCATTCAACATGCTGAAGATTTCGCGGTTCAAACTTTCAAACGCCGCTCAACTCTCCCTGATTGGTTGGTGTGTCAACCAATCAGGGAGAGTCGGGGGGAGAAGAGAGGGGGAGAAGAGAGGAGGAGAAGAGAGGGGGAGAGTCCCTATGTGACGCGGAAACGAGGGGGCGCGCGCACTATGTGACGTATTGTTTGTGGGACACAGAAAAGACCCGCGAGGTCGTGTACTATGGAAGAGAAACTCATTGTAGCTGTGTGTTCGCGACAAGTCCTTCACGACCAGTCAAGTCTGCTCCACAGAGACGGAAATAAAAAGCTCCTCGCCTGGCGGAGTGCGCAGGACTCTGTGCGCAGGACTCTGTATACCGGTAAGCTCCTCCCACACACCCCGCAGCAGTTTCGCGTTCTGGCTTTCTGGTCCAAGTAGGTCTGGACACCAAGTGCGTCCACTTACGTGCGTGACGAGCTTTTTGGAGGTTGAAACGCTGTTCGGTGTGATCGCACCATCAATTGTGAATAAAAACTGAATGTTGACTCGCTGCAGCTTCACACACGCTCAGACAGCTGCTAGTGCTGCTGTGTTTATTACCGTCTCGTCTCCTCAAGTGCCCGCCCACACTGCAGAAGCTAGAAGGGATGGGGAGTGAGTGTTTGTGTGGAAGAGGTAGAAAGACGGGGGGCCGCCTGGGAGAAAGAGACGGCAAGATTTCCAAGTATAAAACTATATCATTTATATCGAGATAGTCTCAACTTATATTGCAAAAGAAAATTATCTCGATATTTTAAAAATATCGAGATATCGCCCAGCCCTAATTTTTACTTTTATAAAATAAAAAAGAAACATTAAATGTTCATTTACTAAAAGGGCACTGACTTCTGCTGCTGTCTCGTTGCAGCCCTGTCATTGTTTAATCATTTAGTAAGTTAAGCTACAAACTCAAAGAATAGCTACACAAAAGCTTCCTAAAAAGCAAAGTTGGTTAGTTTTATGAACAACTGTAACTATTTTTTTTACAAACATTGACATTGATTCCAAAATACAGACCTAATGTGCAGAGTTGAACACAATCTTCTCCAACTGTTGCTGCTTTCATCTGGTCAGCTGAGCTGCTGGTTGGAAGATCTCCATCTTCCACTTGGTGCTGATGAAGCTGAGAGAACAGAGGTTTCTCTTCATCATCCTCACTCTTCAAAGGAACTGCAGTGAAGGAGAACCTGGTGTCATCAGTCTCCTCCTTCACACTGAGCTGCTCTACATCCAGACTGGTCCTCAGTTCCTCCTCTTCCTCCTTTATGTTGAGGGTCTCTGGGTCCTTCTGGTCCACACCAGAACTCCATTCTTCAGGAGCTTCTTCTTTAATCAGCACCATCTGCTGAACATCTGCAGGGAACACTGAAACACATGAACAATAAGGACAGCTATAACTTTATATAATTTTTTTTTTTTAAACCATCACTTGTTATCACTGAGTTCATTGATCAGCTCAGAACAAGATCTAATGCTGGACATCAGAAAAACGTCCTGAAACTAAATCCATATAAGAGAGAAGTCTTTAGGGCTGACTCTCAGAAGATGGTAAAACATGTAGAGCTTTCAGTTGGTTCTTTTAAGGAACATATTAAACATGTTGCAGAGTTCTAAACCTGTAGATTTTTCATCAGCTGTGAGAAACAGTTGGGTGAGAGCAGTGTGGACCACAGAAGAGATGGCGTGTTCTGTTGATCGATTTTCACAGTATGCGTACTAGTGAGGGTCCTCATTGATGTTGATGGTTGTTCTGATGTGGGTCATGACCAGTTTTATGAAGTATTTAGCGACTATCAGGATGAGGGCTACTGGCCGGTAGTCATTCAGACCAGTCATTATGGAGCTCTTTGGGACTGGGATGATGGTGGCTGTCTTCAGGCAGGTGGGAACTGTGGCCAGGGTGAGTGAGGAGTTAAAAGATATCAGACGAGACCTAGCAGAGCTGATCAGCACAGTCTTTCAGCACCTTCCTGGGGATGTTGTCTGGGCAAGTTGCTCTGTGAGGATTAATCCAAGTACCGGTACTCCTCACTTCGGCTGATGTCACGCTGAGAAGCTCTTCCGGTTACGAGGTGCCCTGGCTATGATATTTCTCCTTCAAGATTTTCTCTATAAACGCCACCAGCTGGATTTTTCAAATCTTAGGGCAAAATTTGGGGGAATGTGGCAGACAGCTACATTGTTCAAACGTCCAAAATGGCCATTAAACTCAAACTGAAGCTAGGCTTCTAC
>JBBPBX010064411.1:10197-20255 GCA_038048925.1 Garcialebias charrua | reverse complement strand
GTGAAGAGAGAAAAACCTTCTCTTAACAGAGGAGGAGATCTGAGATTTCAACTTTCTAAGACTTATAACTCAGTTTTGGGATTGATTCCGAAACGTTTTACACCGGATGGGAGCAGAGGTGCCTTGTCTGTAAATTAGACTAACAAAGCTCTTTGAGCAGCCTCTGTTTGTCGGTTGGGATGTTTTTTGTCATTTTACATACAGTGTTGTGTCTTTTGTCAGAGACCTCAAGGGAACCCCCTACTGTTAAGGTGTGATCTGTCAATTTACATGTATGTGTTACCTCAGCTTGCAATTTACATATAATGGCGCTTGGTTCTGTTATAACTTCAAACTCTCACAGTTTGTTTCAGTGACCTTAACAAACCCCCTACTGTTAAGCTGTGATGTGTTGTTTTGTCAATTTAAATAGAATGGTCTCTGTTATAACTTCAAACTCTCACAGTTTGTTTCAGTGACCTTAACAAACCCCCTACTGTTAAGCTGTGATGTGTTGTTTTGTCAATTTAAATAGAATGGTCATGTTATCTCAGGTATGTGTGGGGTTATTTCAGCTTCCAATTTGCATATGTTGGTGCGTGGCATGTCAGCCTGTATAAAACTTCTCTGTCTCGCAGCTGCCATTCTGAATTGAAAAAGCATTGAGGAGCATCAAATGTAGAACCACTAGACTGAGGAACAGCTTCTACCCTGAGGCTGTTAGACTCATGAATAAATAAATAATGAGAATAAACACTGCAAAATATCACATCATGCTGATGCTGATCTGTTTTCTTGTTGCTGTGTTCATCTGTGACCATCTGCTCATACAGACTCATGTTCGTGCTGCTGTTTATAATGATGTTTTTCCACTACATTAGGGCTTAGTGTATTACTAGTTGATGTTTCTCTTAGTTAATTCTAGATGTTATTACTGTTTTTCTCTTGCATTTGTTGTTGGATGTAACTGAGACCTCGTGTACATAATCTCGTTTTCATCAAATGTACCACATGCGGTGCAAATGACAATAAAGACTCTCTGACTCTGACTCTCTGACTCTGAAAAAGCCTTTTGGATAAAGGGTGAAACGTTTTCTGCAACAAATAAAGTCCAGTTGATCTTGTATTGAACGCCTTTTTTGATTTTATCATGTCCTGGACGACTGAGAATCTTCACCAGCATCACTAGAAAGCATTAATGTCATCCATACATTATTTTATCAACTGAAGTTATTATTGCCTTGATCCAAGCAATGTGGACTGAACTAATAACATATTCTGGACTTTTTATTTAAAACCAATCTTTCTCAATTTAATTAAACGATCAGTAATCTAACCTCGGTTGTTTTACTGCCTCTGGGTGGGGCGGTGCTCCCGCAGTCGGCGTCAACCTTGTAGACTGTTGGGACTGAGAGCCCTTTTTTGCTCTCCAGAGGTTGGATCCGAAGCTTGCCGGCCACCGTCCGGAGGCTGTTTGAGGGGGGCTCTGGACGAGCGCAGGCTATCATTCGGCGGGGTTGTGAATCGACGGCGTTGGACCATCGGCGGCGTTGGACCATTTTCAGAGTTGGAGCGACGTGGGAGTTCCCGCAGTCGGCGTCTGCCTTGTTGACTGTTGGGACTGAGAGGCCTGTTTCGCTCTCTGGAGGTTGGATCCGAGGCTTACCGGCCACCATCCGGGGGCTGTTCGAGGGGGGCTCTGGACAAGCACAGGCTGTCGTTCGGCAGAGTTGAAAATCTGCGGCGTTGGAGCGGCGTGAGGTGGCTGTTGTCGGCGGATGACGCCGTGGGGCGCTGACTTTTCTCCACCTTCCATCTGCGGGAGCAGCTGCTGCTGAGGAAGACCTCGGTCGGCAGTGGAGGAGGTCTGTTTCTTCTCCTTTCAGACCAGCTTTGCTGGTAATGTGGGTCGATGACCAGGCCTAGTCACTAATAAATTTCTTTGTGGAATATTGACATTGGGAGTCGGCTCTTAGTGAAGATGGCAAATAAATCCAAAAGGGACAAAATAGCTCTGAGTGAGCAAAATTCTGATGATGTTGAAGAAATTAAGAGATCGTTAAACTTCATGAGTTCTGAACTTGTGAAAATAACATCTCAACAAAAGCAACTTATGGGTTTGTTTGATGAGATTAATCAATTAAAATCCCAAATAACTTTGAAGGACGAACAAATAATGGAATTGGAGTTAAGGATCGATGAATTAGAACAAAATTCAAGACAAGAAAATTTAATAATTACTGGATTGGAAATAAAAAATTGATCATATACCAAAGTCACCAAAAATGAGGGGATAACAGAAGATTCATCGCCTCAAGAGCAGAAGGCACTTGAAGACCAAGTGGTATCTTTCCTACAGGAAAAAGACTTTGATGTTGGTCATGATGACATTGCTTTATGCCACACCCTTCATAGTAAAATTAAACAATCTAAGCCGGTAAAAGTAGTAAGGTTCAACAATAGAAAAAAAAATAAACAACATAATTATGCAAGCAAAAAAATTAAAGTGAACGAAAGTTTATATAAACGAACATTTAACAAGAAAGAACGGAATGATTGCACGAGAAGCAAGAGTGTTAAAAAAACAGAATAAAATAGCAACTACATGGACGAAAAACGGTAAAATATGGATTAAAAAACAGGACGGCTCACTACCTGAAATAATAAGAGAATTAAATGACGAAGAAGTTTGGAAGAACTTAGAACCTTTATAAGAACAGTATCTACATAGTGAAATTGTCAACAACATTCATATAACAAAAAATCCAATGGTCAAATACTTTAAATGACAATGATGGGCGAAGAATCAGAATTCAAAATATATAATATTGAAGATGGAATTGTAAACAATTTACTTCCTGTTACAAAAGAAAGTAAATACTATAATGACGAACAGTTTAACGCAATTAAGGTTTCAGATGGTGGTCTCTCCATAATCCATTTCAATTGCAGAAGTATAAATGCAAATCTATCAAAGATAACAGATTTTCTGAAGCAATTAAACAAAAAGTTTACAATAATAGCATTATCCGAAACATGGCTAAATGATGAAAACATAAACAATGCTTACATACATCACATGAACAGAAATAAAAAAGAAAAAAGGTGGAGGAGTTGCTCTATTCATTAATAGTGAAATAAAATATAAATTAATTAGTGACATGTCCATAGTGGTAGACAATTCAATGGAAATGATAACAATAGAAATAGTAAATAGAAAAGACAAAAACATCACAATAAGCTGTGCATATCGATCTCCTGGATCAAATATGGAGTTGTTCTCTGATAAAATCCTTGAATTATTAGAAAAGAGCAGAAACAAAACAATTTTCTTGTGTGGTGACTTCAACATTGACCTGGGAAATCAGACTGATTCAAACAATATTAACGCATTCACACATGCAATGTACAGTTTAAATTTGTTTCCATTGATATCAAATCCAACCAGAATAACAACACATAGCTCCACAATAATTGATAATATTTTCACAAACTTAACAAATAAGAATATAAAAAGTGGTATTTTAATTGCCGATTTGAGTGATAATTTACCAATTTTCACAATTTATAATATAGAAAATAGCATTACATAGACAACTAAAAAAAAACAAAAAAAAAACAAGAAATATAGTAATAAACACGGGGGCGGCCGTGGTGTAGTGGTAATGGCAGTCGTCTCCCGATCGGAAAGTTGGCGGTTTGACTCCCGGGACCCGCACCATGTGTCGTTGTGTCCTTGGGCAAGACACTTAACCCTGAGTTGCTCCCGGTAGGACTGGAAAGCACCTTGCATGGTAGTCTGTTACCACCGGTTTATGAATGTGTTGTAGTGCTCTGTGGGTCAGTAAGCTAGCCACGTGGATCGTAACAGGTTCTTACTGAAGCCTACCTTCCAAGAGGGTCTCTCGAACTAGTCCCTGAGTCTGGGTATTACCTGTGACTGCTGGGATCAGCTCCGACTTAAGGCTTATTGATGAGAGAATTCAACTGGACGTTCACCGCCTTCATCTAATAGTCTCTGCCCTGTTCTCACTTTACTCGTCTTTCCACCTTAGCTGCCGGGGACTGGAGAGGTTGGAGTAAAGAACTATTATTAAACGGCGGCTTCTCTCCGGTGAGCTTTGTAATTGTTAAAAGGTCCAGTAAATTTTAGAATCCAGAATGTTGGACCCTAGGGCGATGTTTTATATTAGTCTCACTGTGCTAATGTTTAACCTTTTAAAACCTCCTACTTATGATGTTATTCTTTTGAACCAAGCTTTTAGGAATCCAGAACAAAATGTATTAAACGGAGACGAGAGTTTTACGTTTTGCTCTGCTCTTTAATTTGAGTAAATTTGCATAGGAACAGCGTTATAACATAGCGATACAAAATATAAACTTGAGTACATGAAAGTATTTGGATATAAGGAACAATAAACTGGATAGACTCTTAATCTTGATGAGGGATAATCTTCTTAGGAAAGGGGTTCTTGGATAGTTGTCCCCCCCTCAGGTTTCTTTGGGGTGGACAAGTGGTTTTCCTTCTTCTTTGTCTTCTTGGTCTTCTTTGTCTTCTTGGTCTTCTTTGTCTTCTTTTCAGATCTACCCAACCTTTGCTATCCTCAATTTAAATCCTCATCCAGTAATAGTATTTGTCCTTAAACTCAAGCAACAACCTACAGCTTCGAGCAAGTAGATAAGAGATGCTAATTGGCTTTTTATCGGCTATTTTATCTGCTGTTAGTCTAATTTGAATCAAGTTCTCGGATAGGACAGGATTTGAGAAGCGTCTCATTGCATAACTTTTGTTCAGGAACTCTGGAGTTCCATAAGTAAATGCTAAGAGCAATCTCCTCACCTTCGTAGGTAAGGCTCGCCTCTGCGTGCCCTCGGCTGGTCAGAACAGAGGGATCAGGTCTTCAGATCCGGGCTGAGTTCTGGAGGGAAATGCTCTCTCAATCCCTTCGGTCGAAGGAAAAGAGTTGAGACTTCCCTCACGGATCACCGGTACCCTCTAAGATCAGCTGGGCAGCTTGTCCGTCTTCTTCTCCGAGATCAGTCGTCAGCATCTGGATACTTCGACTTCGGGGTGAACATCAGCCCTCAACTGCCAAATTCAGGACTTTTTATACACTTCAGTCCCCCCTCTCTACTGGAGGGGGGGAGAAACCTTGTTCTCATTGGTCGCTTTCAGTGCGTGGTCAGGCAGGACTGATGAAGTCCTGGCTGCAGTTATCTCTCTTTATTATTTCCTTATTTGGTAATAAAACCTTTCTGCTCGAAGCCTCTGGCATGTTGCTAAGCATAGGACGAACACTTTACCACAGATTGTTTACACACTGGTTCCAGTTCCTCTTTTGAAAGTCACATCAGATTCATCATACATTTGTTAGACTCAAAGTACATTTAAACACATGATTCAATTATTAGAAAAGGATAATTACAAAACAAGTTTAACAACCCCTTATTCATTGTATGTTTATCAAAGGATCACATGATTATATTTTTTATTCAAAGTAGAAACCATCTCTTCTTNATATAATAATAACTTTATTTGTATAGCACCTTCCTGCAATGCCTTGCATTGACCAAGGTGCTTAACAGATATAGGATAATCTAAAAAAATAAATACAAAGTATGTGCATGTGTAATGAAGAATATAATTTGTACGTGCAGCTGTTAATACATGTAAAGTTTTTTTTTTTTAATGTTTGTTGCTCTTTTTGCCAACTGTGATGTTTCTTCTGTCCAGGACTGTAAATATCCAGGTGGGTCAGGAGGAGTTAATGGGAAGCTGCTGCTGTGACATAAGAGATAAAGGTGTATAAAGGCTGAGTTAGACTTTCGCTTTGGTCTGCAGGCTGGAGCGCGCGCGCCGCGCGTGCACACAGCTGTGCGGCGAAATGCGTTTACATTGTCGCCTCTGTGTTTATGGTTGACGCACAGCGGCGCATGGCAAAGTGCTGTTCTTTTACGGACCAGCAGGAGGCAGTACCCTCTAAAACCTGTGCATATGTTGCAAGTGAGGTAAATAAACTGTTAAATGATCTTGATCCTAAAAAATCTGCAGGTCCAGATGAACTTCCACCTTATCTTAAGGCTGGCTGCTCATATCATCACAGTCCCTGTGACCCACATCTTTAATCTGTCCATAAGCCAAAACACCATTCCGGATGCTTGGAAAACAGCCTTTGTTCTTCCTTTGCTGAAGGGAGGTGACCCCACCTCATTGAACAATTATCGACCGATCTCTAAACTCTGCATCTTAGCCAAGGTTCTAGAAAAACTGATAAACTCTCAGATCAAAAATTATCTGGACTCATTTAACATCTTACCTCTTCATCAATCTGGTTTCAGGAAAAAACACAGCACAACAACTGCTTCTCTGAAGGTTCTGAATGATGTTGTTGAAGCATTGGATGCTAAGGACTATTGTGCTGCACTTTTCTTAGACCTGTCTAAAGCTTTTGACACTGTGGATCATAACATCCTGTGTCATAAGCTCTCAGAAATCGGTTTCTCTGATCACACCATCGGTTGGTTTTCTAACTATCTTTCCAATCGGAGGCAATGTGTTCAACATAACGGTACTTTTTCCAGCTATTTAACAGTTAAAAATGGTGTACCACAAGGCTCAGTTTTAGGACCCACTCTCTTTACAATCTACATAGCTAATGTAGGTCACTGCATCCCTGATGCATCCTTACATTTCTATGCTGATGATACAGTTGTTTATTGCCGAGCTAAAACAGTAGCTAAGGCTTTCCAGTTACTGCAATCCGCTTTTGACATCATCCAGTCAGATTTGTTCCGTCTCAAACTTGTCCTAAATGCTGATAAAACAAAAGGGATGTTTTTTTCAAATAGGAAGGCGGTTCCAGCAGATCCTCCTCTGATTTTATCTTCAAATGGTGTCCCTATTGAGTTTGTTGATTCCTATAAATATCTGGGTATCCTGGTCGATTCACATCTCTCTTTTAAACTCCACGTGGAAAACCTAGTGAAGAAACTGAAAGTTAAACTGGGTTTCTTTTTCAGAAACAGATCATGTCTATCACTGAATGTTAGGAAACGCCTTGTATCTGTGACTTTCCTTCCCTCCATTGATTACGGTGACATTCTCTACATGAATGCTCCTACAAGCACCCTGCGGATGTTGGATGTTGTCTATCATGGTGCACTAAGATTCATAACTGGTTGTGATTATCGTACCCACCACTGCACCCTGTATTCACTGGTTAACTGGACATCATTAACCTCACGCAGACTCTTCCACTGGTACATTTTCATCTTCAAATCACTTCTTGGTCTGCTGCCCTCATACATCTCCTCCTACATGTCTTTGCGTGAGTGCAGCTACAGCGTGCGCTCTCAGGACATGATTACCTGCAGTGTTCCGTCAGTGAGGACTGAACTTGGAAAAAGGGCCTTCTCCTACTCTGCTCCTGCTTCATGGAATATCTTACAAAAAGATCTGAAGCTCTCGACCTTGACTTCTCTAAATGGTTTTCAGAATCTGTTGGAATCCTGGCAAAAACCAATGCAGATTTGTTCCTGTCTTTGATTTTATACATATACCTTATAATGTTTTGCTAGTTTTTTGATACTTTGTTAAAAGGAGGAATATGTATTATGTATATATATTATATATATATATATATATATATATATATATATATGTATGTATGTATATATATATATATATATATATATATATATATATATATATATATATATATATATATATATATATATATATATATGTATGTATATATATATGTATATATATATATATATATATATATATATATATATTTTTTTTTTTTTTCTCTCTCTTTTGTTTTCTATTGTTTATTGTTTGATTGTTTATTGTTTAAGGAAATTCTACCATTGCTGTTCATTGTTCTTTAGTTTTAGCAGGTCGCTTTCGTAAATGAGCCCATGAGGTTCAAAAGATTTACCTGACTAAATAAAGGTTGAATGAATGAATGAAAAGAAAGGTGTAGAAGAAGAAATCTACCGTAGAAGAAGAACTGTTTGAAATCATACAACAAAAACAAATAGCTTTCCGCTCGCGTGCTGAACTGTTGTCTTTATTTGCGGCTTTAATCCATGGAGTCAGCGGAGGAGAAAGCGATCACGTGACTTTTGGCGAAAAAAACAAAAGAAAAGTCCGACTCCAGATCAGGAATGAAGGAGAATTTAATACATTTTGTGTCACAAAACATTCCTCCATGCGTCGCGACTCCGTCTCCACGACCACAGCGGCGCAAACAGCTGCAGGCTCCGGCGTGAAGAGGGTGAAGGCTGTCGGTGGGGACCTGTCAATCAAATCGTAGCGCCCACCGCGCGCGCAGAGGCTTGCGGAGTTTCAAAAATTCAGAGGTGCACGTCACGCGCTAATCCCACGCGCGGGGCCAACGCGCAGGGGCGGGGACTGTGAAATTGCGTCACTTTTGGAGCGCGCACCCTTGCGCGCTGCGCGACGCGTCAAGTATGAATCTAGTTTAACAGTTCATGCACCGCTAGTTGGCAGTCTAGTGCAAATATAGTGGCAAGGGAACCGGACTTGTGATCCGAAGGTCCCAGGTTCGAGTTCGATCCCCGGCCACTACACACCTTGGGGTGTCTATGAGTGCACACCTATTTTCCCAGCTCCCCGGGCGCTGACAACGGCTGCTCACTGCACCACCTGGTGGTGGTTGGGTTAAATGCAGAGACCAATTTTGTCTGTCAAGTATAGGAAACATACACAGATGACAAGAATGTGAAATTTATTATTTTATTTTATATTGCATAACTTGTTGGCTAGCAATTGTTGAATTTAATTAGCGGTTTAGAAATAGCTTCCCCTAATTTTCATAAGACATTAGTGCTTTTGAAATTGCGGACCTAAATAAATAAATTAGTGCTTTAGAAATAGCAGAACTAATTTTTGGATTAGCGCTGCCCAGCACTGTATATATGTTATTATTATTATTTTATTTTTTTTCATTTACCCTTTATTTATCCAGGTAGTCTCATTGAGCCACGAGAACTCATTTTCAAGAGAGACCTGTTTGGGAGCAGATGGTGGGGGTTAAGGGCCTTGCTCAGGGGCCCAGAGTGGGGTGAATAAGGGCAGGTGTGGGTGTATCACCTTTTTCCACCCATATTTTTTTATGTTGTTGGTACCGGGGCTTGAACCGGCTATCTTCCAATCACAGGCCCACCGTCTCAAACCACTGCACCACCACTCCCCCTATTGTATATTGATGATATAAAAAAACAGCAATGGGCATGCTCCAATTGCCTACTTCATATATTGTATGACACAGCGCCCCCAGAGGTGAACCAGAGCACTACACTGCCTCACCCTGTGCATTTCTTCCATGTTTGAACAGGCAATGTGTACATTCCACGATTTTAACCATTGAAGTGTTGGAATAATTCAGAAAACAGTTTTATAAAGCAGTTTTATAGAACAGTCAAGTGGTCATATATCATTGTTAGTATTTTACTTGTCATGATGACGGGTGCGGCACTGCCTCCTCTGACTGCACGCCACTGGACACTGGTAACCTCCACACTTTTCTGCAGCCTGAACATGGTAAGGAAAACCCCTTTATTTATTTTTGTTCTCTGGCTGCATAACTTTAATAAACGGCAACAACAGAACCATGTCTGTTATGCACAATCTAAGAATTAAACAAAGTTCCTAATTGTAATAAAAAAGTATCAACAAAACAAATATGCAATTTTGACAATGGTCACAGAATCATTCATTCATTCAACCTTTATTTATACAGGCTAGCCTCGTTGAGTCACGGGGACTCATTTACAAGAGGGACCTGTCTCACTCACACCAAACAACCATCCACTCTCACACTCACACCTAGGGTCAATTTAGAGTCACCAATCAGCCTAACAAGCATGTTTTTTGGTCTGTGGGAGGAAACCGGAGTACCCGGAGGAAACCCACGCATGCACGGGGAGAACATGCAAACTCCACCCAGAAAGGCCCCTGATTTAAACAATCAGTAGAGATTCAAATCAATTTTACTGGATTTAAGATCCCAATAACAAAAATAAACTTGTTGAACAATCAATCAATCAAT
>JBBPBX010064410.1:0-20255 GCA_038048925.1 Garcialebias charrua | reverse complement strand
GGTACATGTGATGAAAACGAGATTATGTACACGGGGTCCCAGTTACATCCAACAACAAATGCAAGAGAAAAACAGTAATAACATCTAGAATTAACTAAGAGAAACATCAACTAGTAATACACTAAGCCCTAATGTAGTGGAAAAACATCATTATAAACAGCAGCACGAACATGAGTCTGTATGAGCAGATGGTCACAGATGAACACAGCAACAAGAAAACAGATCAGCATCAGCATGATGTGATATTTTGCAGTGTTTATTCTCATTATTTATTTATTCATGAGTCTAACAGCCTCAGGGTAGAAGCTGTTCCTCAGTCTAGTGGTTCTACATTTGATGCTCCTCAACCTCCGTCCTGAGGGGAGTGGGGCAAAGAGTGAGTGTGCTGGGTGAGTGAGGTCTTTCATGATGCAGGTGGCTCTTTTCCTGCATCTGGAGGTGTAAATGTCTGTGATGGTGGGGAGACTGACTCCAACAGACTTCTGTGCAGCCTTCACCACTCTCTGTAGAGCTTTCCTCTCTGCAACTGTGCAGCCTCCATGCCACACGTTGATGCTGGAGCACAGGATGCTCTCCACTGCACACCTGTAGAAGGAGGTGAGAACTGGGCTGCTCAGACCAGCTCGTCTCAGCCGTCTGAGGAAGTAGAGTCTCTGATGACCTTTCTTGATCAGGCTGGTGGTGTTGTTGCTCCAGCTGAGGTTATCATTCAAGTGTACACCAAGTATTTGTAGCTGGAGACCACTTCCACTGCAGATCCACCTATTTTTCAGCAAGTTCTTCAGCAATTCACGCTGCATTTTTGCAGGAAATGCAGTTTGTCTAGTATTAGGACCATGTGTAGTATAAGGACCATGGGAGACCGGGCTTTCAGTGTGGCTGCCCCCCGCCTGTGGAATTCTCTTCCTGACTGCCTGAGAGCCACAGTCACTGGTTAAATTTAAGAGCGGCTTGAAGACCTTTCTTTTTAACCAAGCCTACTCTGCCTCCTCATGATTCTATCTTTGATCTTAGTTGATACTGTTATTGATATTTATTTTACCTGTTTTATCACTTGTTTCATTGACATTTAATTTTGTTGCACTTTGTAGCACTTTGAGATTTTCATTAATGAAAAGTGCGTTATAAATTAAATTCATTATTATTATTCACCAGCATATTATTATTATTAGTATTAAGCAGCTTGATTCTTAAAGTTCACATTTGAATGACAAAATAAAACATACGTTTATTTGCTCTATAGCTCCATAGCTCTATAGTGGAGTCAGAGGTTCAGAAGGGATTTGCCTGCATTACAAAAGGAAATAGCTGGGAAGGCCGCTCTGCACTGTTAATGATGCTTGTCTGCTAAATGCCAGCACAGGGCTCTGATAACCAGGCAACTGTAAAGACACAGATCGCCTGGTCCTGCATCTCAGTGGAACGACTCATTAAAGGGGGATCACTGGAAGGTTTCTGTTTGTGATGTCTCCTGAAATGAGCCATGAATGATAACGTCTTTTCTTTTGTAAATTCTCAGTGTGTTTTTCTCAGTAAAAAAAGTCTATTTGCTGTGGAAATGATTGTGACTCAGTGCAGACAAATGATGATATCCATCATTTCCCTCTCTTTTATTCTACTGCTCTCCTTTGTCTCTCAGTCAGACATAAGGGATGTCCCCATATGGAAACAACATCCAACCTGTTTCCATTAGTGATGCCTTTGACCTTTCTCTCCATTGTAAGGTTAAAGAAACATCAAGCACTCAGTCATGATGGATCTGACGACGCTCCAGAAGACCCTGAAGCTAATGTCGGTTGATTTGATGCTGACGTCTCGAGGGATGTGCGGTTTCCATGACAAACTCTTTCATCCTTACTTTCTCCTTTTACAACATCACTTTCTTCGGCTCAAACGTGACTTTTCCATTCACGCTTATGTTTGTTGATTTTTTTGTTTGTTTGTTCAAGCCTGGAGTTTATCATCAGTGTGGGGTAAGTAAAGAGGAGAAGCCGTGACATTGTTAGTTAAAGACAGAAAAGATCACAGGACTGGGCTGATGTGACAGATTTTCAGTATTCAGCCAACGTATGTTACAAATAAATTTAATTATTATGCAATAAAGTATACAATCCAAAAGAAAAACACAAACATGAAAGTATTCATAGGTCAAACCGAGTGCACTATGTTTTCTCTACAACAAAAGTGTGAGATATTTAAAATTAAAGTGGCATATGTTGAATAAAACAAAAATAATTTAAACATAAGCAAATAAAAATAAGTAAACAAAAATATACATGAACAAACAAACAAATAATACATAAAAATTAATACATATATAAATAAATAAAAACAAATAAATAATTGAATAAGTAAATATAAATAAACAAACAAAATAATAAATAAATGAATAAACAAATAAATACATAAATATAAATACATACATAAATTAATATAAATATAAACATAACTAAATGCAAATAAATAAATAAACAAATAAAAAACTATGAATAAACAAATACATTTAGATAAACAAACAAAAAATACATAAATAAATTTAAATAAATAAACAAATAAATGAATGAATAAATAAATATAAACAAATAAAACAAATACATTAAATAAACAAACAAATTAATAAAAGAAGCACATTGGATACGCAGGTACTTTGGTAAAAAAGACTTTGTGCACACCTGAAATATATACTTTCACCAGCTCCATTAAAATCAAAGTAACACATGGTCCCAAATCAAACTAACTAGTACAGAATTGAAATATTTATACACAAAGTGGAGTGCAAAGTTTAAAGTAAATATCAAGAGTGGGGATACAAGTTATTCATCGGTGGATGAAACTGACCGGTGACACTGAACATCATTGTTTTTGGCAGAAAACAAAACAATGGAAAAATGTCTGCGGGTTTACAGTTAATTTCCCTTTCAGTACCACACATTTATCAGAAACTCTATCACCATCCTTGTAAAAGTAGAAAACAAATGTGTGTTTTTTTATAACACAATGAAGATTGCTGTTTATTTGAAGTATCACATACTCTATACCGCAATATGGCAGCATGCACAATCATTTATTGGGGCGACTGTGGCACAGTGGTAATGGAGTCGACCCCCGATCGGAAGGTTGGAGGTTCGAATCCCACGTCCGCCCACCATGTGTCGTTGTGTCCCTGGGCAAGACACTTAACCCCGAGTTGCTCCCGGTAGGTCTGGATGGCGCCTTGCAAGGCAGGCTACCACTACCGGTGTATGAATGTCTGAATGAATGGGTGGATGGCTGGTATTGTAAAGCGCTTTGGGGCTCCTCACAGGGGGCTGGAAAGTGCTATATAAATAAGCTCCATTTACCATTTACCATTTATTAACAAGCACAAAAATGATTCCAGTATGTTTAATGAGTGGATAATTTAAGTGAACAAACAGGTTATTTGATGTAAATCTTTCTGACAAATGAGAATGTTTTATGAGAGAACTAAATGCTCCGAAATATGCTCACGAAATTAAAACCACTAAAAACCACCAAAACAAAGGTACATTTACACTTTTAGTTTTCCTAGCTTTAATTTTACATTAGGTTAAATGAGTCTAATGAATTCCAAGATTGAAATATTTATTTGTATGGGGTAAATATCTTGTGTGGTACAACATTAATAATTTATATTCATGCAGTTTGATGATTACAACTGTGGTTTTGATTATTATGTGTGTATTTCCAGTTGAACACAAGTTATTATTTTGTTTAGTGTTCATTTGATCTGTTAACAGCAGTCATCAGGTCTGTGGAAACTCATTTCCCCTGGCTGTCTCACAAGACAAAAGACAGACAGACACACACACATACACACACCCCTCTATGTGGACGTGCAGACATGTTTCTCATTACCTTCCATTCACCAGGTCGAGTATTAAGTTGTTCAAAGATGAGAGCCTTAAATCACACAGAATTACCCACAACCTCCAGCACCGAATCAGCTGAGCAGCCTGCTCCCTGTCTGAGGTCAGTTAGGTTGAAGGCTGCTGTGGGAGCAGGGATGCAAAGTTTAGTCCAAAAGTTTTGATGGAGGTGAAGGAGAAGATACAGGAGATGTTTTGTTAATTTATTTTAAGGAGAAGTGTTTATTAAAGATTTTATTCACAGCTGGAAGAGGTGGCTGTGGAAAGAGATGTCTGGTCCTCCCTGCTCAAGTTGCTGCCCACATGACCCGACTTCAGAACAAGCAGAAGATGATGGATGGATGGATGGATTGATTTACAGCAACTCCAGCAGAAGAGTAAAACCTCTACGCATCAAAAACAAACAGCTGTTACGTTTGAGACAAAAGCCACAGTCTGGATATAACTGCATTGTTTTAAGTGTTTCTTAAACTATTCATTTTTATTAATTATTATTATTTGTTGTTGTTGTTGTTGTTGTTGTTGTTGTTGTTGTTGTTGAATACCAAATTCTTGCAGAAATTAAATATAAGTGTATCATTCTAAATCACAATTTTTGCTGTTTTAATTTATTGAGGTTTATAACAATGCCCCTTTTTGATGTGTACTGATTAAAACTTTATAGGGCAAATGTATATAAATAAATAAATAAACAAATAAATAAATAAATAAATAAATAAATACACAAACAAAGAAAACTTATCAGACAGAGAACTGAATTGAAAGGACAAGAATTAGACCAAAGGGTTTTTGAAAACCTGGGACTGCACACACTGAAGGAGTGAGGACAGAGCAGGTGTGCTGATTACTACCGGTAATTAAAAACAGGTGTGGTATGTGTGAGGGGTTGTGGGGGTGGGAGAGAAAATTGATCAACAGAACAAACCCAGAATGAGGACTTGAATTTAGGCAAAAGGACGGAATAATCAAAATAATATAGCCAAACTTTTCACTCAACCCAAAGTAAAATAACAAAACTGAAAGCAGAGCAAGGATACTACAAATGAAGAGAAATAATATATAAAAAAATACATTAACTCAGGACACAAACAGAAAACTCATCTTTGAAGCCCCTTCAGAAAGTTTTTGACTTCTGGAAAAATTATTGTGCGGAGAAGAAAAGGTGAGCGCTATCATGAGTCCTGTTGTCATGCCAACAGTGAAGCATCATGTGTGGGGTTGCTGCTCATGGTTTCGCTCAAAGTTTTTGACTAAGAACACCAAAGAACGGTATCAAAACCTCCTCCAGGAGCAACTTCTCCCAACAATCCAGGAGCAGTTTGGAGTTGAACAGGGTTTTTTTTTCCCCCAGCATGATGGAGCACCATGTCACACGGCAAAAGAGATAACCGAGTGGCACGGTGAGCAAAACACTGACATTTTGGGTCCATAGCCAGGAAACGTAATCTTGAGAACCTGTGGTCAGTCGTCAAAAAGAGTGTGGACCAACAAAAACCCATGCTCTGATCAACTCCAACCACTGACTAGACAAGAATGGGTTGCTATCACAAGTTTTTGTCAAGAAGCTGATATCCAACATGTTGAGGCAAACACTAAATATTGTCTTTGCGTAAACTGGATATATTTGTCAATAAAAAAGTTAAGAGATAAATGGAATGCTTATAATGTTACTTTCTTTTACTGAGGCTGCAAACTTTGTGAACATTTGTTCCATTCTCAAATCTTTTGGCCACAACTATAGTAAATGTAGTCTCTAAGGAAGATCAAATTTATTCTGTTCATTTACGGAAAATGTCAGAAAGAATGTGCATGTGCTATGTTTTCATGTACAGTTCAATTAATTTAAAAAAGAAAAAGATTTGAAACGATCAACATCCACGTTCAGAATACAAGTTAAAGGGATATTAAATCTATGCTGTGTTTAACTGAAGGAGGTAGACACTCCATGGCTGCAAGAAACTGAGCAGTGTAACTGTAAAGTAATCCCAGGTGAATACTGAAGATAACTGGGTAATATAAGTAGAAGACCCACTTGTTCAAAAAAGCTTTCAGTGTGTAACTTTTATTACTTTTGGTATTTTAGTATGTAGCATTTTTTATTTCCATTGCCTTCTTTTATTGCTGTTGTTTCTTATTCTATTTTCATTGATTTATTGTTCCAGTTTATTCATCTTTTTATCCTGTTAAGCACCTTGGTCAATGCAAGGCATTGTAGGAAGGTGCTATACAAATAAAGTTTATTATTATTATTATAAGACTGAGCTGAACACAGCACCTCAGACTGAGGAAGTCTTTCGGACGAAAGACGAAACGTTTCTACAGTTTTTTTTTTTTTTTGCTTTGTTTTGTTTTGTTTTTTGAATGTCCAGAGGACCAGACTTAGCTTTTTTGGAAAGTTTATTATTATTATTATTATTATTATTATTATTATTATTATTAAGTATGCATCAAATATCCTCTCCTGTCTCATTAAACTGTGTTTTTATACTGATCAAAAAAGGCGTTCAATACAGGATCAACTGGACTTTATTTGTTGCAGAAAACGTTTCGACTTCTGTCCAGAAGTCTTTTTCAATTCTGAATGGAAGCTGTTCCAATCGTGTCAACGAGTGCTGCTTCATCTGTTGAAATGTTTCCTCACTGATCATCGCTGTTATTGTTTTTGGTCAGAGTATGTCTGATTCACATTTTAATATCCCAGTGGCAACATTTCATTAGTCACAACTGGCTTGTAACACTTAAATTAGCTGTTTTTTTTTTAAGGAAAACATTTCATTTTCTGATCTAAGACCTCTTTGTGTTTGGTTTAGAAACTCAAATTCCCTCAACGACCAGGATCAGAGTGATGTGTCATTACAAATATTGGTTATTAAATATTCTGGTCTTCCATCCAGCCTGGCTCTCAGCTGAGTAAGCACAGTGAAGAAAATCCCATAATCACTTCTGAATGTGCCCAAAAGGTCCAAACATGCAGCTCTGACCCCGTAAACCACTCGGTCTATGTCCAAATGACGTCTCCTGTTCCTCTCTGCTTCCACGCCGAGGTCAGAGGAGAGAGCACCGTGAAATGAATCCGCTCTACATGGTTCCACTTTATCACAGCTGACAGCTTCATGAAGCAACGTGGGCTGCCTGGTGCCGCCAGCGAGTGATGAATCCGAACTGAAAACACCCCTGAAACCTCAGGTGTTAACATTTCAAACTGGACTTTCCACGTGCGTTTCCTCTTTACCTCTTAACTGTGGAAATAACTGACCAGATTTCAGTTTGGAGTTGGGAAATGTTAAGTGACAGTTCTGCTCAATTATTCATGCAGCCTTCAAGATGTTTTTCCACTCAAACCAAGGTTGTGCAAAGTTTTAGCTTTCCGTTTGGATCGCAACAAAACCTGGTACGGGAAGTTTCGAGTCCAGTGTTTTTTATTTTTATTTTTTTCTCAGTTCAAATAAAAGTTATAGGGCTTATTCCACCTACCTGAGGTGTGGTCTCGTCAGCTTTTATTACGATCGTGGTAACTCTCCATGACGGTTCACGAGGAGAATCAATTATTCAGCTCCACAGGTCTTCACATCTCCTTTATGTCACAGATCTCTGAGCGAACGCACGGCGGGGAAGCAAATGTTCAAGGAAAACAACTTCCACCCGTTTAAAAACACATGCCCAGGATTTAGAAGGAATGATACATAGATTCACACTGAACGAGTTCATGGCCGAGATCTCCAGTGACGTCTAAATCTGGCAGGAAACGTTTTGCAACCTCAATAATTTAATAAGGTGCAATTCACAGTTTTACAACATAAGTAAAGATTACATTTTGAGGTTTTTTTCACTTTGTAGCAAATCTTCAGCCAAGGATATTTAAAGCCTTTCCAAAGTTTTGTTATTATTCTGATTGTTTCACTATTTTTCAGTGAAATTTCTCGCAGACTGGTGAACCTCTGCCCATCTTTACTTCTGAGAGATTCAGCCTCTCTATAATACACTTTTTATACAACGTCCTCTTCCTTACCTAATGCTAATTGACCTAAAGTGCAAAATGTTACTTATTCGTCCAACAATGTTCAGTCAGGTCAACTGGATGGTTTCTTTTTTTGATGTTTCAACTTTCATCCAAAAGACTTCATCAGTCCGAGGAGCCACAACAAACTTAGTCCCACAAGCAGCACACCCACATAGTGGACCAACCAGTTTGATGGTGATAAGATGGTTATTGGATTTTTTTTAAAACCAGGATTATTGAGCATGAATTTTGATGTTTTGAACCACTTTAACCATGGCTGCCTCAGAGGAGTCTAGTAAGGATGGGCCCCTGAGTTCCGCTGTTCTTTGGCTTCTACTCTACAATTTTTTTGTTTTGTTTTGTTTTTTGAATGTCCAGAGGACCAGACTTAGCTTTTTTAGATTTTTCTACCTGGATTATTGAGCATGCATCAGGGCCCCTGAAACCATAACACTTTAAACTAGTCTGCCTACTATGTGAGTGTGTTGCTTGTGGGGCTGTTTGTTGTGGCTTCTCAGACTGATGAAGTCCTTTGGATGAAGGATGAAACATCTCAAGCAAAAAAAAAAACAAAAAAAACATAAACAGTACAGATGACCCGACTGAACTTTGTTGGATTTTTTTTTACCTTGATTATTGTGCATGAACTTTTATGTTACTTATTACTTTTAGCTTTTTGTTTTCTCTGTACCAAACTTTTTGAGATGTGTTGCTGCCATCAGATTCATAGTTATCTTTATTTAGCCTAAAAATGATACAACTTCTTAGTTGCAACATTTGATATGTTTACTGTGTCCTGTGAATAGAATATGGATTTATAGAATTTGCTAATCCTTGCATTCTGTTTTATTTACATTTTACTCAAAATTGTCTGAACATTTGCTGTGGTGGTAGCTGAGACTGATCCCCAAAACACATTCTGAGCTCCAACCAATTAATTGCACTAGATCTTAAGTAAAATAATTTACGCTTAGCTATTTGGAGTCAACACTGTTAGCAAAAATCTCATGATCTACTGGATGGATTTGAATGAAACGTTCAGAAAGTAACAGTTGAATGTCTATAGCTGTAACTCTGTAAGTTTGATAAATATTGAGCTAAAAGTTGATACCGTAGTTGCAGAGAGTCATTCACAACAATACTCTGAGCGTAAGGTCGAGTAATATCACATAAGCTTACGTATAATTGTGTTATTTTCAAGGTGTTACCAAAATACCTACATCTTTGTCTCATTCCTCAATGATCCCAATTAAAAATAACTTCAAGGCCTTGTATTTTTTTTTTTCCAAGCGTTTCTCAAAATTGAGTTTGATTTATTTAGCCTTACTGGTAAAAGGTCACAAATTACAGCTTTAGAAGAAAAAAAAAGTAAACTTAAATTCCTTTACAGGATAAAACACAGAGTAAAACAGATGTATAATTTTAAATCCTTTATTGAAAAAAAAATGAGCAGAAACATTAAAATACTGTCTCTTGGTTTACAAGCAGAGAGAAAACAAAATAATTCATCATTTATTTATAGAATATATGTGACAGAGCTGCCTCAAAAGAAACTGTAAATTCACATTGTTCTGGGTCCAACAAACTACTTTGGTTAATTTATCCAAGGACAGAACGACTTTAAGTGTATTTTGTTTTAATCCTGGACACGCAAACTCACTTAATCAGTGTATTTACACCATGGTAAAAGTATTTGTGTATTTGTCTGGTATGTTTTAGTCACAGTAAATGCTCTCTCTAGTAAAAACTGTTTCACGTCTGCAAAATTTAAACATTTACTAGGTGAGATATCATCACTTGAATCCTGTTAATAAAACTATACAAATCTAAGGAACAAAAAGTGAAATAAACGTTTAAAGTTTTATTGCTGTGCATTATATTTTCCATGTTATTTGATAATTATTAAGTTCAACTTGAAAAAAAATGAAGTAGATTGACACGATATCCGAAAGTCAAAACATTTAATAATAATAATAATAAAAAATATTAGGCATTTGTGTTTGCATTTTTATTTTAGTTTATTCAGCTATGAGTTGAAATAAATTAGTATGTACTGTAGTTGCATGAGATTAATAACTGCTAAAGTCTGTTACATTAATGATAATCACCCAGTTATTATAACAAAAAACAGAAAATAAAATGAAATAAAGCTCAACCACTTACTTTAAAAGGTTTGATAGAAGCCAGACTTAATGTTGTATTTGGGCGTTTGAGTAAAACAATAAAATAAAAAATCCTACTGCAAGTGTCCAGATTGAAAGCACATGCGCTCGGATCTCTATAGTTTTTATTTGATTATTTTCTGCTCTGTCTCAGCTCAGCAGCTCTGTGACACATCACACATCACCTAAAATAAAACAGTAAAAAAACAGGATTGTTGGGTGGTTTGAGCTGGATGGTTTCTGCGCTCGTGAAACCAATAACAGCTTTGTTTTTCAGCCGCTGCTGCTTGGATTAACAGACTTTCTAAATTAATATTTATTTCACTC
Organism: Garcialebias charrua; assembly: GCA_038048925.1. Taxonomy (NCBI): domain Eukaryota; kingdom Metazoa; phylum Chordata; class Actinopteri; order Cyprinodontiformes; family Rivulidae; genus Garcialebias; species Garcialebias charrua. Next base: position 9,879 of record JBBPBX010064410.1, on the reverse strand, counting down.
TGTCTGACTGTGGTTAAGAAACACGAATTAAAAAAATACATTTGACATATTCATGTTGTCACAATTTGATGATGTGACTGAACAAGACATATGTTACTTATCATTGAACAACACAAAAAAAAGAAAACAGAATGTTTAGTGTTGAGGTTTAATACTGCGTTTTGTGAAACAACCTTCATTTAGTAGCTACTGTACATTTTATTTAAAAAAAAGAGTGAGATTAAACATATAAAAATAATAATTAAAAACATTTAAAAGACACATTTGATAATAAAGTGGCACAAAGATGTTTATATAAAAGTGGATAATTAAAAATACTCCCTTTACCACTCTGAATAGTCCTTTTGTGACAATAATCATTCAGCTATTTCAGACAATATTTAGCTTTACATTCCTACTAAGGACAGGTGTTGGTGTAAAAAATTGCATTTTTGATCCCATGCGCAGCTCAACCTTGACCTTTTCCGTCTTACATAACAATACAGTTACCTTGTTTTACAGTAAATCAACCTGGACTTTATGCCCTTTGAGGTAAAGTTGTTTCTTAAAGGGATAGTGCAGATCTTTTGAAGTGTAGTTTTAACAGCTTGGTGTAGATTGTTATTTGAACGGCCTTAGTTAAGAGAAATACAGTTTAATTTTGACCAGACTGATCTGCTCACCTGAGCGAGGCCAAAAAACAAAGTGGATTCCTGCCATCTTTAAAAAAACTTCAGTCTAAATGCTTGCATTGCAGTTCATGCAAAACAGGCTTCATACATCTTTACACGACCATCAATCTGAAAATATACAGTTATTTAAATGAAATGTTCTGGTTATTTTTAGCATGAATAACGACAGCAGATGCAGCACTTCAGTGCATACAGGCCAGGAAATAATCATAATCTGCTGGGATAACTGTGTAATATAAAAGTAATGGTGACGTAAATGTTTATAAAATAGCATTTGCGCATTTTTTTCTGAAATTTCTGAGACTGAGTTTAGTTCAAACTGGTAGAAAGTGATTTTGATTTATCAGTCTGATTAAAATAAGGCTGTATGTCTCCAGTCGTCTCCAACAGGTAAGATGTTAATTACTCATAATTGTTCAACAGAACCACACTTCAAAAGAGCTTCACTACTACACTAAAAAATGTATGCTTTATGTTCTTCTTATGCTCAACTAAAGATATGAATCTAAAACATGCACACACAAAAAAGTTGCACTAATGGATGTTTTTCTCCCTGTGTGGCAAATGTCCTTTAAATTAAAAAGTGATTCAATCCCTCGTTCATACTTGCACAAACAGAACCAAATTACAATTATCTAAATGGCTTTGCCCCCTGTTGTGAATACACATGAAATCCTTGCTCGTTCCTTTTTACAGTTTACACACGTTTCCTCTGTTTTGACCTTAAAGTGATGCCAGAACCGAGTAATTAACAAAAAACCTCGTTCCTGTAGTTTGTCTCATCACCCTCAGTCAAGAAGGAATGCCGCATTCGCTTCAAATCAACAGAAGCTTTTTTTGCATTTATGTTTGTAAAACTCACATCTTAGTCTGCCAAGAAGAAAAGTGGGAGACTTTTATGATGTGATGATGAAGAATAAGCAGGTGATTTGAGTAACAGAAGAGGAAGTGAAAACTTTGGCTGTGCTAAGTGTACCGTATTTTCCGGAATATAGGTCACGGCTTTTTATCATTTTTGCATGCCCTGCGACCTATATTCAGGTGCGACCTATTTATGGCTTTTTATAAAATAAGCTGATTTGTAATAATTTATTAACAAAAATTAAACTGAGACACACTCTTACAATAATGTCAGCTAACAAATATATTTTTTAGGTGTTTATCCTGCTAAAATTATTCATTTATTAAAGAAAAGTTCAGCTCAGACACATATTTGCTATAATTTTTATCAAACAAATAATTGTTTTTAAGTGTTAATCTTCTTAAAAGCCTTGCTGTGCGCTCCTGTGGCAGACATTTGCAGCAGAGCTAAACACGGTCCACATTTTGACGTAGGTGCGAGCTATATTCAGGTGCGACCTATATTTCGGAAAATACGGTAAGCGTAAAAAGCGTGCTCAGTGTAAGTCCCAAGAACACGACCACAGAATTTCCTTTGGTGTTTGCAAATTGAATACTTCTTCATTTGACCAACAAATGTACAAAGCTCACAGTGAGGCAAAAACTTTCCCAGAGTCAGCAGCTTGTATACTTGAAACTGAACTGACATAAGGTTTGTGTTTTTACAGCTGGGAAGTAAAAAAAAAAAAGACATTAAAAAGTCTTGTAGAAGGCACAGAATCAGAGTTAGTGCATGTACGCCACAAACACACTTCCTGTTTGGTTAGTCTCTCAGCTCACATGTTCAACACGCGTCCCGTTGTTCCAAAAGAATTGCATTTGGTGCTTGTGTAGGTAGTAGGAGGTGACTGCTTGGATGTTCAGATGCTGCTGCGGATGGTTTGGATGAGGCTCTGCTTCTGCAAGCAGTCCACAGAGAGCTTGTTCGCAAACATCCAACGCAGTGTCAGGGAGGCACAGATGAGGTCTGACCTGGGATTTCAGCTCGGATCTGAAGGATGCTCGACGCTCCTCGGGTTTAGATCTTCTGGTTGTTGCGTCTTTTGGATTTTTTAACCCTGGAGATTCAAACACAAACATGAAAATATTTTATTTGTGCTCTTCAGGTGGACCAAAATGAACAACTTTTGATGACATTTTGATGCAAACGTTCACTTAATTCAGATGTTTTGAACTGGTTTTGTTGGAAAAGATTTGGTAAATCAATAAAACAATTTTGAAGCGTGTGCATGTTTACTTCCCAGTTTAATTGTGATTCAAAATTAGCCCTAAATGCTAGTAACACCAAAGTTACCATATTTTTTGGAGTGTAAGGCGCATTAAGCGAAACGAAACAGATAAGTCAAACTTTTTTCAAATCATTCGCAATAACCACATAAAATCGGTAAACACAAGTAGAATTAATACATACGGAACACCGGATTATAAGGCTCACTGTTGATTTTTGAGGAAAGTAAAGGATTTTATAGCCCAAACAATACGGCATGTTGTTTTCCCATGATTCTGTGGCAACCATTCTTTCTATTAAAACACTGAATACCATAGAACTTGTAGACACATACAAATATTAAGTAGAACTATTCATTTTCTGATGCAGTTTGTGTATTACAGTTAGAATGATGTAGTTTGTGTATTACAGTTAGATAAATTAGAATTATTCATTTTGTGATGTAGTTTGTGTATTACAGTTAGTAAAATTAAGTAGAACTATTCATTTTGTGATGTAGTTTGTATATTACAGTTAGAAAAATTAAGTAGAATTATTCATTTTGTGATGTAGTTTGAAGGTTATCATTGGTTGAACAAACTGTGAAATAAGGGGCAGATATAATAAGATTTCATCTTCTTTCTGCTCCCTTCATTTTATCCTACTTGTATTCTTGTATCTGATGAAACTGTCTTGTATTGTTCTTTTAAAATGAATGAATAAACATCAAATCAAATCAAATATCTTGGTATTTGGCCGGATAAAGATCTTAATTTTAAACATCATATTACATATTTAATTTAAAAAAGCTTAAATTTACTGTTTTGTTTTTTTGTATAGACTGAAATCATTTTTGTTTTTCTTCCTATGAAATTTTTTTTTTTTTAACCACCGCTGGACTATGGACACAATTTATAGATTTGCCTCCACTACCTTAGCTAAACTGGACTCCATTTGCCATTATATACCCTGGCTGGACTTACTTCACTCAATATTCAAAGGCTGAAGCACTGGTATATTTTCATATACAAAGCCTTTTTAGGAAAATGACCACCATATATCTACTCCAAGTTCATTTCACTCCAGAACACACAGTCTCAGGACCAGGGCTGTGGTTTAAGGTACCCTTTGTGCACAGAGTCAGGAAAGATGAGTTTGTCCTATTTCAGCCCATGGTCTTGGACTGATCTGCAGCTGAAGTTGAGCTTGGAGTCTTTTGACACTTTTATTCCTTTATCTATTGTAGTTTTAAACAAAAACTCTCTGAGGTTTTAGTCACATCTTACACCTGTAACATTTATGTGTCTTAAACTGTGATTTAAAAAAAAACGTATTGTATTTTATGTTTTATTACCAGATGTCTTGTTGTAAATATTTTAATATTAGTGTTACTATTCTTAAAACTGTGTTGCTGTATTTGTAATGACTTGTTTGAATGCTTATTGTCCAGGACATCCTCGTAAAAGAGATTAATAATCTCAGTGGATTTCAACCTGGTACAATAAAGGTTTTTAAAAAAATATTCAAGCCTGACTGTTTTTGGATGAATCAGTCTTTGTAAAATGGAGGTAAAAAGAAGAATAAGAAAAACAAAGAAGAAGTAACCCTGATGTTCAGAGGTAAACATAAGTTTTCATTTTTTAAATATTATAGTACATTGATGTGATTTTTTTTTGTTTGTGTAAATAAATAAAACAAAGATATATATAATCAGGAAACAAGCTTATCAACATGTTTTTGGAGCTCAAACATATTGAAAATATCAAGTGTTGATTAAATGTGTTGTCAAGTTTCATTTATAATGCCTGTGTTCCCTTTTCTTATTCTAAGCCTAAACAAACTGCATGCAACTCTTCAGGCTTTCCAGAGACTGTTTGATGGGAGAGCACAATTGTGGTTATACCAGAGTTGACTTTTCACTGGGTTTAATCCGCCAGATCCTTTGCACAAAGTCCAGAAAGCCTTCATCACATGTTTCCCATCACGTTCTGCCTTCTTTGCACTTCATTCTGCGATCCCTTCAGAGTATTTGTGAAAACATGTCAGACCCAAAAGATTCTCCTGCCTCGGAGCGCATTTGTGTCGGGGCAAAGTTGGAATCTTTTGGGATTCGTTCAAAAAAGTAAAACTTGAAAGATAAAGCTTGAGAATTTAAATGGGTTTTTAACTCTGCTTCACTGGAAATGTTTTGCTTAAAGTTCAACAGCAAAGCAGAAAATTTAAATCTACTGAAATCTACAGGAAGTAAGGAAAAAAAATGCAATTCATAAATCTTTGTTGGTCTCTTTTGGGCTAATAAGGGCATCTGTAGCTCCCAATGAATCACCCAGAGACGGAAAACAAAAAGATTTACTGCACAATATCTATTCAGATGCCCTAAACGTTACTCATAAATATTTTTCAGTACTGTTCTGAATATCCAGTTTGACAAGAAGTGTTTTTTGCAGAGATTCTGGAAATGGTAAGCAAAGGACGAATGCATGTACCATATTTTCCACCGTATAAGTTACATCAGTCCAAAAATGTCTAATAAAGTGAAGAAAAAAATAAATAAATAAATCACTTTGCTGTATAAGTCACATCTATTATGCGTCACCACTAATCACCCGGAAACGTGGGCTGGTGTTGTGCCAAAAACCGACTGCCAAAATGGCGGCCGCGGGAGTGCACACGGAAGGACTTTAACAAGAATTTAACAAGAATAACACTTAAAAACAATTGTTTGTTTGCGCGAAATTATAGTAAAGATGTGTCTCAGTTGCAGCCAGTTTCATTGTTAGCCACTTTTACCTGTTAATGAGACACTTGGTTTGCCATAAAACTCGAAGGCCCTCTAGTGGCTGCAAATGGTAATGTTTAATTTTGTTCACGTCAGAATGAATGAGATCTCAGACCTCTTCCAAAAATTGGGTTATAAATATGGGGGGAAAAACATGTATTAGTCACTTCGGTGTATAAGTCACAGGTCTTGCAAATTTATGCAAAACATGTGACTTAAACGGTGGAAAATACGGTAACTGCATTTGCTTCTTTGACACTCACAGTTTTTAACACCTTTAGGATTTTTTTCCATCTAGATTTTTCTAAATGCTCCGCAGTCTCCTTCTTTTTTTGTTTTTCACCAAGCACTAAGTGTATAAAGTGTTTTGGGATTCTGATTTGCAGCATTTGAGGTAATTACCTTGAGTTATGATGGGAACTTTGTCATTCTAACAGCAAAATAACTGGACTCTTACTGCAGCACCTTCAGTCGTAGACCGAGACCACCGAGGTGCTCCACAGAACACCACGGGAAGTGCTTCCTCCCTGTGGCTATCACACTTTTCAACTCCTCACCCTTTTCTACACATAAAATTAATCCTGTACTACAATAAACACTTTAATGTTTTTCCTGCACCTGACCTGCAGAACGTACTTGTTGGTACTTTTACTATATTCCCTGTCATTTATTTATTTATTTATTTATTTATATCTTGTGTGATCCCTTGATTATGTTCCTTTGTACTGAAACTCTGACACAACTATTTACTACAGGATCAATAAAGTTCTTATCTTATCTTCAATACTGTATTTTCCAACATATAAATCACAGAGTTTGCATAGATTTGTCAGTCCTGCAGCTTTTACGCCAAAATGACTTATATACACTTTTTTCCCCATATTCATAACTCAATTTTGACTGACGCTTTAAATTTCTAAGAACTGCAACAGCGAGTCCTCCCGTGCACGCTTGCTTCACTCAGCTGGTGCAGGCGGAGGGACACTGGAGAGCTAACAGCTTCAGCTGCAATGGATAAATGGATGAATGGATGAATGGATGGATGGATGGATGGATGGATGGCACTGCCCAGGCGAAATAAAGCTATTTTGACCATTAAATAAATGCATAATAAACACGACGGGTCAGCGGTGATGCATAATAAATGCGACCATATGCCGAAGTGACTTGTGTTTTTTTTCCTCTTCATGATGTTTTTTTTTTGGACTGTTGCTACTTATACGCCGAAAAATATGGTAATTAAAATCATTTAAAACTGAATTAGTCAAAAGCAGTTTGAGCAGTTTCCTCCCAGCAGCTGTATTGCTGATGTGCAGCTAGTGGTGAATGTAATGAAAAATAAATAACATTAAAAACCATATGTATAAAAAAGAAACAGACATCAAACCACGATGTGGTGAAACGTGGGTGAGACCTTGTATATTATTTGAAAAAGAAACACGCAGATAAAATATTTATCTTCGATCGTTCTTAGTGTCATTATTTCACTGTCAGCGGTGAGACTACAGAGTGAAAAGTCAGTGTTTGAGAATAAAGAGAGCGATGAGGGTTTTTTCCTACTTGTTGACGGCGTTCTTCAAGTACTGCTGCAGCCACTTGGTCTCTGGGTTGATGCAAACTTCTCTGTTGCTCTTCAGTTTAGCACTGTGGGAGAAAAAGTCAAATTAGAAATTAATTGCATCCCGTTTCCTGAGGGAGACTTTATGTGATCATTCCTGTTAGACATGAAGATGGACTTTAATTTTCCTGTTTCTACCCTCACGCTGATGTTTATATGAAGCTGAAGCAGCAGAGATGAAGAGGAAAATGGAGTTTCATCCAAACGCACATAGAATATATCAGATCCAAGGACATCACTGGGGGATATTTATACTTTGGGGCCTCTCAACATCTGGTGATGGTGTACATTATACTGGGACTGAATCTAATGTATTGTCTGAGTGCTCAATCAAACCAACACAAAACCCTCTTAGAAACCATAACACAACGCAACATTTTAATTAGAGGAACTCATTTAGGTTCATGCTTTGTGTCTTTTACAATTGTGAAGAAAGTTTTAAATAAAAATATTTTTTTTAAACTACAGTATTTCTGTTCCCAAGTCAAACGTCCTGTAACTAATACGTACTCCCTAAACACTATTACATTTTTAAACCTGTTGTAAAAATGATATCCCATCTTCTTTGGGAGATAAATCTATGAAGTGAAAATATGTTTAAAAGATGATGACCTCTGTACCATATACACTTTTAGTGTTTCTCTCACTGCTGTGTCTTTATTCATTTATTTATTTATTCCAGACAATATAAGTTCTCTTACAGCAGTTTATTTTTCCCCAAAGATTTTTAATGGACTTTTGAACTGGACTTACTGCTGGCCAGTTTTATGTGATGCATCATTTCTGTTTAAAAAAAAAAAAATCCATGCACTTTTATGCTTCCTGCCACTGTTCTGCTGAAAGAGTGTCAGTAAATAAAAAAAACTAAAGATTTACTCAATTTTTTAAAATAATGAATTCAATTTATAATGCACTTTTCATTAATAAAATCTCAAAGTGCTACAAAGTGTAACAAAGCAAAGATCAAAATAAAACAAGTGATAAAATCTAATAAAATCAATAATAATATCGACTAAGATCAAAGATAAAATCATGTGGAGGCAGAATAGGCTTGCTTAAAAAGAAAAGTCTTTATGCTGCTTTTAAAGTCAACCAGTGACTGTGGAGCTCTCAGGTCGTCAGGGAGGGAGTTCCACAGGCGGGGGGCAGCCACACAGATAATATAAAAACCATAATACAACGCAGAAAAATAAATAAATAAATAAAAAACTAAAGATTTACTCAATTTTTTTTAAGACTGAGTAACCAACTTTGCTTGAAAACATTGTTTACTAACTTCTTTTTTTAAATCTATTATAGTAAAAGAAGCAGCAAAAAAGCAGAATAATATAGTAATCCCCATGTTTTATTATTATTTATTTTTGTAGGTCAGATTTTTGCTGTACAGTAAGTAATTTGTCCTCGAAAGCCTCCAACAAGCACCAGAACCTCCTGTTTGGGTCAGTGATTGATTCAGCCTGAAGCTAAATGTCCTCAAATCTTTCAAACGATTCAATTGGAGTTTTTTTTTTTCTTGGTAATTATCCTTTTGAATTGATTTGTTGTTTATATTTTTCATCTTTAATGCATCCACAAACAGCTCATTTAATTATTCAGGTCGTTTTCATGAATATTCTGCATTGATAAATGGCATTAAATCTTTTTTATAGATGAAAATTTCAATTAAAAAAAAAATACAATTTTCTTGAAAATAATATGTTTAAAAAATAAAATAAAATATTTTTAAATTTATGTTTCCCTTTTCTTGTACTGAACTGTGTTCGCATGGTGCAGCAGCTGCAGGCACATCTGCATGTTGGTCTTTTAGTAACGTCTGACTTGTTGGTGGAGTGAGCAACTACACAATACATATTTTTTTGCATTCAGACACCAGTGGGTGAGTTTCAGATCTGCCGGGACAACGGAGGGGCAGGCAGCGAGGTTTTGAACCCCTCCAAACATGTGGCCATCACACCTCTAGTGTGTGTGTGTGAGTTAACAGCTCAGAGGTGTAGCTCCTCACAGCTCTTTTCCTCCTCCCTCAGTCTTTCTGTCACACAGCTGTAAATTAAACACATTCCTAAGCAGCTCATGCTCCCCTCTGATCCAGGTTCATTTCTTTAACTCACCACGTCCACCTCCCCTCAACCTGTTTACTCGTTAGCAATGAACAAATGGGCCTTGCTCTTCAGGAACATACATCCTGAACCCTTCAAACTAAAAGTATCCAGAAAGCTGAGCACCTCCGAAACCAGATCTGTGTTTGCTTTTCCTCCAGGGATGCCCCCCCCCCAGTTTATTAGGGGGTGGCATCCCATCCATTTGGAAGCAGTTTGATGCGTCTCCCTGTTTATCTGTCTGGGTGGCACTGAAAGACCAAACTCTGATTGATTTGGTTGGAATTTGAGAGCCGGAGTCCCACGAGCAGCAGGTAGTAATTACTTCACAGCTAGTTTAAATTACCAGCGGGCTGGGGGGGCGGGGGCACGAGTCGGGGGTAAAGGATGAGGGCACCGAGACACACGAGACATGGAAGTCTTTCATCTGCTTTGGTGGAGCAACAGTCTGCACACTTTCCCCTGAATGACTTCTTCACTCCTCTGTCAGTTTTCTAAAAGTTTGTGGCCTGGCCAGAGAGCAGCAGGTCCTGTCTGACCTTTTGACCTTTTTATCCTGCCTCCCTTTTTGATGACGGAGACCCCACAACCTTTGTCTTCGGCTGCGA
>JBBPBX010064409.1:0-13182 GCA_038048925.1 Garcialebias charrua | reverse complement strand
GAGAGACCCAGGTTTGAACCCCGGTCATGGAATACCTTGTGGTATTATTTTTTTTTTTTTAGGCCTTTTGTTTTGGATAGATCGGGTGAGAATAGATAAATACATCTACATAATTATTATTTGTTGTTGCTTGCTTTAAGTCGTTTGCTAGAGTTTTAGTTTGTTTTAGTTTGTTGCTAGAGGGGGCGTGAACGCAGCACATCCACCCACCTCCTCCCCTCCATGTCTCTCGACACACTCATTTTCATGAGGAGTTTGAATCTGGTCTGGGGGCGGGGCTACCGTTTCACAGTGGGTTGAGTGCCACTTTAACATGCTTTATAAAAACATGTCTTTCCGATATCCTTCAGGAATATAAGATATATTGTAAACTGGCTCTTGTGACATATTACTGTACACATACAGTTTTAGTTTAACATGTTATAAGTTAGCAGAAATATGCAAAACAAACTTCTGTTTTTAAGTCTTTAAGGTTCAGTCGAGTTCTGGAAACACAATGACTTAAAAATATATATTTTTAAAGTTTTGCATAATATGTTTAATTTAGATTTCCATAAGTCTTTTTGATAAAATGCTGTTTTCTAATCAATCGGTTTTTAAAAATAAGTTGTTTCCTTTTGAACTAAGGATATTGTGGGGGCCTGATGGCGATTGTCCAAGGGCCACTTTTTGGCCCTCGGGCCTTAAGTTGCCCACGTCTGACAGAATGGAACCACAAGCCACCAAATCCTTCAAGAAAGAATAAAGAATCTTTTTTCATCATTTAATGACCCTAACTGATTTTAGCGATTTGTATCGTTATTGTTTTTTTTTAATGATTATTTAAATATGAAACTTTGAGATTTATAAATGTCAAGTGCTCTACCAATTCACTGGAATATTATTAATAGTAGTGATTTTATTTCATGAAGATAAACCAGGACTTTGTGACAAATGGATCTATTTAAGTTCTGATTTAAAGCTTCATTCACTGTTGGATTCATTTTAAACATTAAACATGGTTTTTAAGCTTAGAAAACATTTCATGTATTCCTTCAACATATATTGGATATAATGAACAGTATAGGCTAAATAAATCCGCTTTGGTTTTAATTTATACAAATAATCTTATCAGTCATTTTGTTTGTTTGTTTATTTGTTTACCTGTCAAGAGTTTCGGGTAAACCCAGACAGGTTTAGTTCTAAGTTCAGAATAAAGAAGTTCCTTCAGATCTTTGACTGGGAGCCAAACGATGACGAGTTTAAAACGATTTTATTAATCTGAGACGAGACGACATCACATCATCTGAGAGATTCATCCAGGATAAACTCTGTGGTTGTTTCTGTGGTGGGAATAAAGTACGTGATGTCTGAATGAAGTCATTAAATCCTGAGTTAAAAATGTGTTTTCTGCTTCTGCTCAAACGTCAGAGAACGTCTGAATATTTAACCCTCGAAGCACCTTTTACCTTCAGGTTCTAAACTGGTTAATATCTTTTCCTTTTTTTGTTTTTACCAAATCTAATCTTCTCAACAACGTCGGGCCTAACTGCTGAAAGTTATTCATCCATCCATTCATTATCTTTACCCGTTTCTTCCATTTTGGGTCATGGGGGTCGCCGGTGCCCATATCCAGCAATCACAGTGCGAGGGGCGGGGTACACCCTGGACAGGTCGCATGTCCATCACAGGGACACATAGAGACAAACGAGACAAACAACCATTCACTCTCTCACTCACACCTTAGGACAATTTTAAAGTTACCAATCAGCCTAACGTGCATGTTTTTGGTCTGTGGGAGGAAACCCACGCATGCACGGGGAGAACATGCAAACTCCACCCAGAAAGTTATTCATATTTTTATTTTATTTTATAATGTTATTTTATTTTATTGTCATGAGAGCCCTTAGTTTTTTTTCTTTTTTCGGTGTATCCATCCATCCATTATCTTTTACTTGCTTCTTCCTTTTCAGGTTACGGGGGTCACTGGTGCTCATATCCAGCAGTCATTCATTCATTCATTCATTCATTCATTCAACCTTTACTTATACAGATTAGTCTCATTGAGCCACAAGGACTCATTTACAAGACGGACCTGTTCCAGACAGAACATATAAAGTACATACAACAACAGTAAACAATGACAACAATAAACTACAGTAAAAAATGCAGTTAAAATAATTACAAAACAATAAATCAGGGTGCCGTAAAACAGGGTGAAATAGTAAAAACAAGAACAAAGTTACTTTGATTTTTCTATTGACATTATCAAATGTTTGAAACCCCTTAAAGAAATCACTGTGTGGGAGGCAGGGGACACCCTGGACAGGTCTCCAGTCCATCACAGGGACACAGAGACAAACATTTACACTTTCACTCACACCTAGGGACAATTTAGATTTACCAATCAACCTAACGTGCATGGTTTCGGTCTGTGGGAGGAAACCAGAGTACCCGGACAAAAAAAACACACATGTACAGAGAGAACATGCCAACTCCACCCAGAAGGGTCCCGGGCTGAGATTTGAACCGGCAACCTTCTCGCTGGAAGCTCTACCAACTGTTCCACTGTGCCACCCTTTTTTTTATCAATGCAATAAAAATAATAATAATAAAAACACAAAAAGTACTTTCCTTGGAATAAGATACAAAGTGGGACTTTTGCATTAAGGTTATTACAGCTTTGACTACCTGATCACTTTTATTTTGATTGATTTTTATTTTGGAGTTATAATTTTGAGGCTGCAGACATGGAGGCAGCATGATGGTGGCGCAGTTGGTAGAGCTGCTGCCTCTCAGCGAGAAGGTTGCCAGTTGAATCCCGACCCAGGGCCTTTCTGGGTGGAGTTTGCATGTTCTCTCTGTGCATGCGCGAGTTTTCTCCGGGTACACCAGTTTCCTCCCCCAGACTAAAAACATGCATGTTAGACTGATTGGTAACTCTAAATTGTCCCTACAGGTGAGAAAGTGAATGGTTGTCTCTATGTGTCCCTGTGATGGACTGGAGACCTGTCCAGGGTGTCCCCTGCCTCTCATGCAGTGACTGCTGAATATGGGCACCATTGACCCCCACGACCCAAAAATGGTTAAGGTTAGGGTTTCCATTCCATAAAAATGTAATGTTTAAACATTTTGTCACTTTTACCGCATTGCATCATTTTTTTCTTTTGTAATTATTTTATGTTTTCATTGTTTTTTGCAGTTTTGTCGAGAGAACTCAAATCTTTTGATGCAAAAAAAAAAGCAAAATATGCAGTACCTTACAAACAAGAGATGCAAAACGTTATATTTCCATTAGGCTCAGAGGCGTATAGTCACTGAAAACAACGTTAAAGATGAGAAGTTTGAGCTGTGCAGCCGTCTCATCCCATTCCAGCTGAACAGAACCAACGTTTGGGACACATGTTGAGTTGCGGAGCTGGTTGGCCGGCGGCGGTGGACCACACTGACAGTTGATGGTAGACTGAAACCGGTTCCTCCCGACCCCTCTGATCCAGTTCCATGAAATGTGTTCCACAGTTTCCATCAGCAGGCCGAGCTGGGGTCCATCTCCTCTGCTCACATCTAGAAACAAACTTAGCAGCTAAACTTCACGCCCGATTAAAGCTCCTTTACTTTCGAGACGTTTCAGGCTTCACTCGTCTCTATCAAACCCGTGTGAACCCATTTTTCACACTCGCGGACCCTTTTCCAAACTCTCGATGACGAGTGGACGGCGGTTCTCCAGAGGACTCTGGCTCTGCTCTATTTCCCTGCTGCCAGCTTATTTATTCTGCACAGTTTAAAGCGGCGGCTGTGAAAGAAGCAGGAAACAAAGAGGCATTCTCAGACCGTGTGTGAACCTTTTTCCACTCCGAGAGGGAAAAAAATCACTTCAGCTCACACGTTTCTCCGCACGGAGGAAGTGCAGATGCCCCGTCGGTTCGTTTCAGCTGAGGCCCAAAAGATGAAGGGGTCTCTGCTTCAGTTCGTCACGAGTCAAGTTTCCTTCTGGGTTTTATTCTCGTTTAGAATAAAAAGCATTTTAAGTGTCTCTAAATGTGTTTATTGTTGCTGTTTGCTCAGAGAGGACGTTCTGTAAATCAGTTCCTCACATTATGAATCGGCTGATTTAGTCGAAGGGGTCCAGGCCCTGAGTCTCCAGTTCTTCTTGTTCTTCTTCGTGGTTTAGTTTTCCTTCTGTGTGAGTCAGCGCCACCAGCTGGCTGCACCGCACACTGCAGCTCGTTCAGCCCAAAACAGAGAAACACCTGCAGACTTTTAAAAGTTTTGAGTTGAGAGGCAAACCTCACGTAGACTCTTCCATTTCATCTTTAAATCACTTCTTGGTCTGCTGCCCTCATACATCTCCTCCTACATGACTTTGCATGAGTGCAGCTACAGCGTGCGCTCTCAAATGGTAAATGGAGCTTATTTATATAGCGCTTTCCAGCCCCCTGTGAGGAGCCCCAAAGCGCTCTACAATACCAGCCATCCACCCATTCATACAAACATTCATACACCGGTAGTGGTAGCCTGCCTTGCAAGGCGCCATCCAGACCTACCGGGAGCAACTCTCAGGACATGATTACCTGCAGTGTTCCATCAGTGAGAACTGAGCTTGGCAAAAGGGCCTTCTCCTACTCCGCTCCTGCTTCCTGGAATATCTTACAAAAAGATCTGAAGCTCTCGACCTTGACTTAAGAATATGTTGGAATCCTGGCAAAAACCAATGCAGACATGTTCCTGTTTTTGATTTTCTACATCTACCTTATAATCTGTCTGTTTTGCTACTTTGATATCTTTGTTTTAACTTGTTTTTTTTATCTGTATTTCTCTCTTATGTTTGTCTATTGTTCATTGTTCAAGGAAATTCTACTGTTGCTGTTGTCATCATTCTTTAGTTTGTAGACAGGTCCCTCTTGTAAATGAGTCCTCGAGGCTCAATTAGATTAACCTGCCTAAATAAAGGTTGAATGAATGAATGAATGAAAAAAGATTGGATCAAACCTTGGCGTGCAGGTGGAAAAAGCTCAGACTGAACTGTTCAGAGTTCCTCCTGTGGCCTCATGTACAAAGGCTTGCGTGGACTTCTTACTGAAACGTGACGTACGGTCAAATCCAGAAAACGGCGTACGCACAAAAAAATCCAGATGTATCAAACTGTGCGTACGCCTGAATCCACGCACATTCCTTTTGTACATCACAATTAACGTGGAACTGAGCGCACGTGAGACACCTCCCCTGACACGCCTTCATTTACATATGTTAAACAGATGCAAATTACTTCCTGCATGTGTGAAGGACATGTTTGTTTGATCCCTGCGCGATCAGAAATAATTTCTAGATTCAGGAAAATAATGAATTTAATATAATATGAGTGAGGAAAAAAATCCTAAGTAAGAATAGTAATAAAATGTGTTTATCACGCAAAGAACGAGTGATTGTGTGTCGGTATTTGTGTGTGCGCGCACCCTGCTTTGGTGCGCAACTGGCTCATCCATCCAGTGAAAATATTAACTTTGCGCACGAGTTTATTACCATAATTACTGTAAACACAGAGGAACTTAGATGTTTGGTAGAACATAGATCTTTGTTTATTTAATAGCTGATATGAAGAAACGAGTCTCTGCGTCTCAGTGGAGAGTTTTCATGACATGACGTGATGTTGGAGTCTCCACAAACGCTGCGCGCGCCGCAGCCTTTGTGCGCAGTCTGTTTGTCTGTGAAGCTTTCACTCTCCTACTTACAGCATTTTCACAAGTTGTAAAGTGTAGGCTACTTCCACATGTCATTTTGGAGAAATCTACAATAAACGCAGATTATGAAACACCTCCACTGCCGGCGAGGGTGAGCGCGCTCCAAAGCGCGACCATAACTCAGCCTTTAGAATCATATAGATGAGACCATTCCATTGGATATGATCCAGCTTTGTGTGGACTGGACAGTCCCGATCGTTCTGCCAGCTACCTCTGGAAAGCTCCTGCGGAACAGTTTGATCGCTGCTTCTGTATGTAAAGGATTATGAGGAGGTCAATATTAATACTGACCTCTTTACCTTAATTAATTTACTTATTCAGATTGAATAGTAAATTCACGGATTCTTTTCTTTTTCAGTTTACTCAATATATCTGTGATCTTTATGATGGATACATAAACAGAGCTATAGAGTGACAATGGACACGTTAACTTAGCTTGATATGTCAAAGAGACACTATCATTTATTTAAAATGAATCAACTAAATTAACACCATTACACTTGATTGACATGATTTCACTTTCTTTCAAATTAATACGTCAGCACACTTGAATTATAACAACAGACATAAATACTAGATGTTAAAGGGGACCACATGTAAGTATTTAAAAATTTTATGTTATGTCTGTGTGCTATCTTGACAATATTAATTCATTTTAATACACAAAATAATTCTTAGATAATTAATTATACCCTTTTTAATTCTGCCAGTTTTAACTTTCGTTTTGAACGACCGGTTTCTGATAGAAGTTCTGAAGTCCACGCCCTTCAACGATCTGTTTACGCCCTCTGCACAGCCAGTATCTGTAATGTGTTGTTGTTTTAAAATTAGCTCGTTTTTTATTACTCATTTGACTTACTGTTAGTGTTAGCTTAAGATAACTTACCGAAACCCGTCTGAGCGCGCCGCAATTAGCTGCTCCTTTTAGCATGAGACCACCCGAATCCGATGCTAATGTTAGCTTGTTCCTCTTCCGGTTTTCGCCAGCTCCGCTCGTTGCACGCGGAGACTTTGAGAGTTATCGCTGTTCCAGTCAAGACACACAAAGTTCACCAAGTGTCTCCCGTAAATTAATCGGTAAAGAGAAGGTCCTCGCTGTTGCGAGGCTTCTGCCAGGCTGCTGCGAGGCTGCACAGTTGAAGCTCCGCTCCATCGCGCCAGAAGAGGGGCTCGTTGACGCCGGTCCCTACGTCGGGGGTCTGCTCGTTTAATTTTTGCCGGCTGCGCGTTTGGAGCGATCGCAAATACACTAAAAATTGAACTAAAACATAAAAATAACAATTATACTTTATTTATAAAGCCATTTAAAAAACCACAGCTGCAACAAAGTGCTGTACACATGAAATTAATAACATATAAACAAAAGATGAGATGAAATCATGAAAAACAACAGTCATGTGTTTAATACAGAAGTGGGTTGAGCCTAACCAGGGGTTGCTAGGTGAGGGGCTGGACTCAGGTTGGGGTGGGTTGTCCTCGCGCCTGTGACGTCACAAGCGCGATTGACTTCCAGTTTATTTCAAAAACGAGCCGTTTTTATCACAGTAAAATAAATCTACTTAGAGTAAATAAACCACTGGGTGCATTTTTTTGGCCTTTGGACTGTTTTTTTATGAAGTAAATACCCAAAGTTGAGTAAAAAAACATTAAAAAGTGAATTTTGAATGTGTGGTCCCCTTTAAACATATTTAGTCTGTGGCTCCTTAACTTAAAATAGTTTCCAGCTTAGATTGAGAGGAAAAGGAAATATGAGGAGAGATGGTTTAAAGGAAATTATCGTGAGCATGATGCCAGAGTGACACTTCTCCTCCGACTTCTGCTAAAATCCAGGTACGTTTTGTAAACAGCTCTTTACCTTCGACGACGAGTCTGATAAAGAAATGACACCAGCCTTCAGATGCACAGAGTCCTTTAGTCCCAGCACGTCCAAAACTGGTTCTAGTTTACGTTTCAACGTCTCCTGGTTTCGCTTGGTCATCAGAGAATATGTCAGCTCCTGGCCTCTGACTTCAAGATAAACTTATTCCAGGAAGGAATAAACAAAGTTTTTGAGCTTACGCTCGTTCGAAGTGGACCCATAACAACATGTTATCAGTCCCAGCTGGATGACGAGTCCTTAGCGCGTGACTGGTGGTCATTCAGCTCTTTGGAAGGTTCACATCATCTTTCGAAGCTCCCAGAAACTCTGAAGCGTTTCCGCACAGTTAGAACTTAAAAAGCAGGAACAAAGAGAGGAGTGAACTTGCCTTATCAGACCCAAGGTTACAGCCAGAGCAGAGAGAGATTTGTTTAGGGAAAGGCACAGCAAGCTGGAGCCCTTTCATGAAAAACACGGATTACTGTCCTCTGAGTTTCTAAACAAAACCGTCCGGTCTCTGTGACCCGAGACTGCACCTTTGACACAGCAGTGAACACAGTTTAAACTCTTACAGAATAACACAGCTTAAAAGCACACATCATGAAAATGACAAAAGTTATTCTTTTGATCACATCAGCCTAAAATCAAAGATAGAAATAGTCTCTTTTGGTGACTATATTTATCAGATTACAGCTAAATGAATGATTTTGTAGTAAATGTCTTGCTTTACTGAGAGGTCAGTAAAGGTCATCACTGGACAGTTCAAAAACCTTAGTTTGACCCTGGGTAGGTCCATTACATCTCCCCCCTTTTGGAAGCCATCGCCAGTCCTTGGGGATGGGGTCCAACACGAAAGGAAACCTTGAACTGTCTTTGATCTTGAAGTAATCCAGCAAGTGGAAAAGAAAAATCAAAAATTATAATCCCATAAAGTTTTTGGAAATTCCATACTGTTCGGAGGTAATCCCATTGCGAAAAGCTTTTAATCCCTTGGAAAACTGAGTCTGTTAACTCTTGGCAAACAAAGTCTGTGATCCTTTGGGAAACAAAGTCTTATAATCCACAGCGGTAATTCCACAACGATTAGTTTTGTTGATTGATCAGCAACAATTGTTTTCATAATCAGCATGTAGAGGGGATCCCTCGATTGACGCAGAGGAGGCGACCCTTGGATGGAGGTTGAAGACCAAGCGTTGGAGCTGCAGGTCCCACATCGAAGGTTGTTGGCTGGTTGGTTTCCAGTCAGTGCCACTCTGGTTCTATGTGTCATGCAATTATGTGGTTTTTTAAGGTGGGCTTATGATTGGGATTTTACATTAAGCCTTACCTATATGCACCTGGTATGTAAGCTATCATGGTTTAGATCAGCTACAATTACCAATTAAGGGGTGGATCAATTCTGTAAAATTAGATATAGGGATTTGTACCTATAAAATTTTGGAGGGCTTCTGTAACGAAGGCCTCTAATTCCAAACTATTCCTCCATTCATTACTTAGTTTAGGTTAAACTAAAATAAAAATGAAATATAGTTTGATCTAAATGTCTGTTGTCTTTTAGACGAACGACGTAGGATTTGGTATTCCTAATAAATTTTGAAGTCTATGGCGAGACTCATCAAAATGAATAGATAATCTAGAATAGAAACGATCGAATCGGTTCAATTTAGAAATTATGAGACCAGTGTAGTTTATTGTACCTTGAGTAGCTTTAAACTACATTGACTCTTCGACGATTGAGATTTAACAAAACGAACTGCATGTTGGCATAGTTAAATCCATATCATTCATTAACCAATGTTAATACAAAA
Source organism: Garcialebias charrua (assembly GCA_038048925.1). NCBI lineage: Eukaryota > Metazoa > Chordata > Actinopteri > Cyprinodontiformes > Rivulidae > Garcialebias > Garcialebias charrua. Next base: position 3,799 of record JBBPBX010064409.1, on the reverse strand, counting down.
CCTTTTTGGCTGGGAGTGTTCAGAACCAAACAATATCTCAACTAATGACAACAGTAATGACTAAACAACAAGGAAACAACGTTTCACTGCTTCGACACACTCTTGTCGTCAGATTCCAAAGTGCAACACACAAGAAAACAGGTCTCAACTTTATGACTGAGGTCAAATTAAATCTCGTGGATTTAAACGGTTGTTAAGGTTAGTTTTTTGTTGTGGGTTTTAGGCTTAGCGTTTCTAAGTTCAAATTGGACAATGCGACTTATAGGGTGGAAAATATGGTAGTTTAAACCTGATTAGTTTATTTACTAACTTGTGTTTGGACGACCTTATTATCCCATGAAGTCGGTGTGTTTGTGAGATCTTTGTCTTTTGTGGAGTCATTGAACGCCTTGTAAGGTTTGATCTGATTTCGATGTACCCATTTAGCAATTGGCTCTTTGCGGCCTTTGCTGATTTTGATTTCGTAGACGACTGAGGACACTTTGTCTGTTATCAGATGAGGTCCAGTCCACCTGGGCATTAGTTTGCGGGCGAGAGTTCCGGTCTCGGACCCTCCTTTCCCGGTTGCTGGGGCGAACGTATAGTACCAGACTCTGTCTCCCACTTGGAGTTCATTGTGAGAGGCCTTCTGGTCATAGTACGCCTTACGTCCTTCAGCGGATCTTTCCAGGTTTTTCTGGGCGAAAGCAAAAGTGTTTCTGAGGTGTACATTCAAATCTTTGTCTTTGGCATGGCCTAACATCACCCCCCTTTGGTCATGGGGGACCACGAACACAGGTGAGGACGTCCGTCCATGGGCACAAGTTAGGATGCCACCGTTTAGTTTAAGCTGTTCGCGCAGCTGAGAGAAGACGGTACACAGGAATCGTTTAGGTTTTGGCCAACGTATCTTCTTACGTTTACCTCTTTCCGTGTAATTCAGGTGTGTCACAACTGTCGGCGCAGTCGCAGGTGTGTCTGATTGTACAGACTGCGACGGGTCACTGTCGTTGCGTGTGTCTTCCCACCTCTCGACTGAAGAGAGGCTCTTTGAGTCTGTAAAAACTATTTCATTTCTGATTAGTTCTAGACTCAAATGTTCTTGAACCAAGGTTTCATCGAAAGCTTGGCTGATAGCCGAATTACCTGTCCCAGGGGACAGTACAGCAACCTCGGTGTGGGGTCCTTGGATCTCCACACCTTTCTCTACCTGTGGTAGGTAATGTGAGTTTGCCCCCTTCTTGTCTGATGAGGGGTCCTCGTAATCTGCAACAATGATGTCCAAGTGACTGTCAGCGTTTGGTTGACTGTCATCTTCTGGACTCAGATGCCCTTGAACCAAGGTTTCATTGAAAGCTTGGTTGATTGCCGAATTACCTGTCCCAGAGGACAGTACAGCGTCTTCGGTGTGGGATCCTTGGATCTCAACACCTTTCACTACCTGTGGTAGGCAGTGGTCAGGGAGTGCTGAATGTGTCAGCTCACAGAGGAGGTTCTCTTGTTGGGCCAGAGTTTGGTCCAACTTTTGGGTCTCTTCTGTCTCACCTGTAGTTGAAGGTTCACTTACCGGGCTCTCGTCCTCGGATGAGCAGTCCCTTGTGTCCTCTGCGGTACCTGCGGTTAGGCAGTCTGTATCGCAACTAGGAAGCACTTTTATTGGCAGGGGTTTTCTCACTGTGCTCCACATTTTCCGTCGACCATAATCTATAATCGCGTTGAAGCGGTTTATAAAATCTTGGCCAACCAAAAATGGGAATGAGTCAAGTTTAGACACGTACACCGGGTGGCGTAGTGTCATTTCGCCAATCTGCATGTGAACCATAGCCATAGCTGTTAGGGTTGTTCTCGTCTCTGCGAGACCCTGTAGCTCAATAGCACATTTCTCAAAGGGTATTTGCCTGTCAACACCGTTAGCGGCGGTCCTCAGCTCCTCGAACAGCTTGGCCGACATAATAGTTATATCAGAACTGCCATCCAGGAGGGCTTCACGCTCAAGGACACCTTCCAGTGTGATAGGCAGGTAAGCTTTCTTAGCCACCCCCCTTTGTATAAAGTTACACAGAAACCTCACAGGTCTTGGCCCACGTTTCTGTTCACGTGTGACTCTGTCTGTGTAATCTTGTTTACTGTCAGCATCTTGTTGGCTGTCAGCATCATGACCTTCAGGATGTTGTTGTGTGTCAGCAATTGGTTTGCTGTCAACATCCATGGCAATGTTGGTAGTAGTGTGCGCTGAGTTATTTGTGTGCTCTGAGTCTTTGTGAAAGACAGTGCTACACATCGCTCCAGGTTGGTCAATGTTGATAGTGTCATTATCAATGATAACGCCACTCATTGTATCAGGTTGGTCAAGCACAGTAACATTCAAATCTACTGACAAACTACTTACTTCCTCTGTCTCTTCCGAGCATAGAGGTGTTGGGCCATTATTCCGGGACATTCGTGACTTTTTGCCTGTCTCGAACTGTTCTGTTCGAGGCGCGGGAGGTGCAGTTCCAAGGCTCGGGGGTGGCTGTTGGGACGACGCATAGTTACATGAGTATAGGTCCTCATCCTTCAATTTCTTTTGAAGTCCACCCACCGATTGACCTTGGTTTTCACCCATCTGGTTCGATCTGAACCGTTGTGGGTCTCTTAGAGAGTGAACACCTACCTTTTGTGGTTCGTTGCTTGTCTCAGATTTTTCAATCTGAGGTGCTTCAGGGGCGGGGCTCCCTTTAAACCATTTTGAGTCACTGTTCCAACTGGTACCAACATTTCGGTGTATGTCAGTTTGAAAATCTTGTTCATTCTTGCTAGTATTATCCAACTCTTTTAACAACCGACGCGTGTTCTCCACCACTTCTGAGGTCAGAAGGCCTTTGAGACGATAGTGTTCATTCTCGCTAGTATCATCCCACTCTTTTAACAACCGACGCATGTTCTCTGCCTCTTCTGAGGTCAGAGGACCTTTGAGACGACGGTGTTTATTCTCGCTTTCTATAGGAGAGAGAACCTCGCCTATTTTTTGCGACTGGGATACGACCTTTTGACCTGGGCACACCTCAGAGGGTGTTTTGTTTTGCATGTGAGCCTCAACAGCAGTTACAGCGCACTGTTTCATCACTGATTGTTTAAACTGATGTTGTAGCTCAAGGCCTTTTTTGAGACGTTTTTCTTTTTGTCGTTTGCTATTGTTGTCACTAACTGTGTGCTCTGAGTTATCCATGTGCTCTGAGTTATCAAAGACAAGGTCACTCAATGTACCAGTTCGGTCATCCTCTGTATCATTCAAGTTTTCAAACAACCAACTTATGTCCACTATCTCCTCAGAGCTTAGAGGTATGTTGCCTTTTTTCTGGAACTTCTGTGACCTTTTGCTACTCCCGGACTGTCCAGTCCGCAGTGCAGGGGCAGGAGCTTTGCTCGGTGTAGACCGCGGAGGGTCACTTAAAGAGCGGGCGTCCACCGTTTGTGGTTTTTTGCTTATCTCGGGCAGCTTCGTCCGAGGTGCAGGGACAGGGCGTGTGCTCGTCCTTCTCAACCATATTGGGTCTCTTAACCACTTCGGGTCATAGTTCCAGCGGGCATCGACATGTCGTGGTTTGTTAGTTTGAAAAACATGTTTTTTCTCGCCTATTTTAGGAGAGGGAGTTGATGAACTTGTCCCTTCCAGCTCCAGCGAGTGGGATTTGACCTTTTCTTGGTAATGTAGTTCACGCTCTGGTTTTGTTTTTAACCAGATCGGGTCATTGTTTTGTCTGTGAGCGTCACAAACATTTACAGCACCCCGTTGTGTTTTTAATTCGCCTAACAAACGTTCGAACTCAAGTTTTTTTCG
>JBBPBX010064408.1:0-20255 GCA_038048925.1 Garcialebias charrua | reverse complement strand
ATATATATATATATATATATCAGTGTTGGGTGTAACGCGTTACTTAGTAACGCGTTACAGTAATGACATTACATTTTTCAGTAACGTAGTAGTGTAACGCACTACTTTGAAAATGCCTGTAATATATTACAGTTACTAACAAAACCTTACATTCGTTACTTGCGTTACAATCAGGACCTTTCGGAGAATAGTTTTATTTATTTATTTTATTTTACCTTTCGGAGAAGAGTTGTGGGACGAGGACGACGGAGCAGACCATAGACATTATATATAGATATCTATGGAGCAGACTGTCACGTGGGGAAAACAAAGACGTACGCGATGACGTCGGAACGTCATACGTCAACGTACATAGACATATAAAGGTACATAGACATACGGCGATGTCATTTTATGGATGGAAGTATTCATATTATTTTTCTTTTGTCACGAGAAAGGACAAGAACATTACAGTAGTGTGCAAGCTATGTCTGGGCCACAACAAGACACTGTCTACTGCTGCGAACTCGACGTCAAATCTTTACAAGCATTTACAAAGACAACACGCTAATGCTAAGCTAGTTGCTAAAGAGCCGCAGAGGGATGGTGCAAGTTTGATGCCGCCACCGTTTAAGCAGGCTCGGCTTGAATTTCACCGCCAGGCAACCACTACAAAGGCTGAGGTAAACAAACTTGTAAACAAACATTTCAGATGTTTTATTTTTTATTTTGTTTTATTTTTTTAAAACAGAAGTTTTACATTTTGAATGGCACGTTTACATATGCATTGTGCTTGTTATGTAGCACTGCTGTTTTACTTTTTCATCAAAAATGAGTGTCAAAAAGATCTCTAATATCATTATTGAAAGATGAAAATTAATACAGGTTAAATCTCAGGTACAGTATTAGAGTAATCCGAAAGTAATGTAACTAATGCCCCTTTTCCACTTACCGGCCCAGAGCGGCTCAGTCTGGTCCGGTCTGTTCCAGTTAGGATCGGCTCACATGTAGGTTTTGTCTCCATTCACTATCTGCAGCCCTTCTGTGGGCGGGGTGTAGAATCTCACTCGTCCTACCACGTGGTGGCGGTAGTGTTACCTCAAGCTATTTACTAGCCACCACTAAACATTAGAAGAAGAACACCCTGCAGGACCTTGTCTCACCACCTGTTGGCGGTAATGTCCCTTGAGCTATTTAATGCTCTGATCTTACTTTATAGACTTTTCAGCTTGTTTTAAACCCATGTGTTTTCCATTTTGTTTCTTTATAATAAAGATTATTCTCATATATGCACAAGGTTCCTGTTAACATTGCTTAACACATTGATCACACTGCCCTGTAATCAGTTAAACTATTTTTACAGTAAGGTACAGATTAGGAATTAATTAGGTTTCAATTGGCCCTGTAATATTAAATGTTTGTATTTCATTAAATTTAAACGGTAATATTTTGTCAGGGATAATTCAAAGTCAAATGCAAATGGATAATTTGGTTTAAACTGTCCCATAAACATTAAAAGCATGTTTCTTTAAACGTAAAAACAAAGTATTAATAATTAAATGTTTGTTGATCAGGAAACTCGTTTGGGCATCCAAGAACAGCTTCATCGGGGTTGATGGCGACGTCTGTGCATCCTTGGAAAAGCTGCTGCACCCACAACCCGACATCAGGATGGATGGATGGATGGATGGGTTCATGTTGACATCTGTGCATCCTGGCAAAAGCTGCTGCACTACTCATGACACGACATCAGGAAGGATGGATGGATGGATGGATGGCTGTTCAAATCTAATAATCTTTTTCTTATGATTCTTTAAAGGTCAAATGCAAATGGAAAATATTCTTAACTTCCAGTATGTTTTTAAACAAACACTATACTGTACACACTTAACATTGTAAAATATGTTTAGGAAATTATTGTTCAATGACACCACTTAAGAAATAAAATGTTTATTATGAAAACTAAGAAGTGAAAAAAGCACAAAAATAAATACTGCATCCACCTAAATGATTTTTTTCCTGTTGTCTCATGTGCTTCCTCCAGAAGACACAAGTTGATAAATTCTGGTGTTGACTTCTTCGTCTTAACTGTAAAAAAAAGAAAAACATGGTTACCGGTAATTCAGTCTAGAAACTGTTTTATATGTAGATATATTTTATAAGATATATGTAAGATATATTCATTCATTCAACCTTTATTTATACAGGCTAGCCTCGTTGAGTCACGGGGACTCATTTACAAGAGGGACCTGTCTCACTCACACCAAACAACCATCCACTCTCACACTCACACCTAGGGTCAATTTAGAGTCACCAATCAGCCTAACAAGCATGTTTTTTGGTCTGTGGGAGGAAACCGGAGTACCCGGAGGAAACCCACGCATGCACGGGGAGAACATGCAAACTCCACCCAGAAAGGCCCCGGACCGGGATTTGAACCGGCAACCTTCTCGCTGAGAGGCAGCAGCTCTACCAGTTGTGCCACCGTGCTGCCCATATATATATATACATATATCAAATATATCAGAAACCACAAAGCAGATATTTTTCAAACCAACACAGTGTAATCACAACATGTTTATGTGCATACTGTAAGCTGTTGGAGTTATTTGAATTAAAATTCGATTTTTTATAGACATAAGTGTGTCGACCTAGCTTTTTTTTTCTACTAGTATTTAACACATAACAGATCAGCAGCAACATGAAACAGATCAGCAGCAACATGAAACAGATCAGCAGCAACATGAAACAGATCAGCAGCAACATGAAACAGATCAGCAGCAACATGAAACAGATCAGCAGCAACATGAAACAGATCAGCAGCAACATGAAACAGATCAGCAGCAACATGAAACAGATCAGCAGCAACATGAAACAGATCAGCAGCAACATGAAACAGATCAGCAGCAACATGAAACAGATCAGCAGCAACATGAAACAGATCAGCAGCAACATGAAACAGATCAGCAGCAACATGAAACAGATCAGCAGCAACATGAAACAGATCAGCAGCAACATGAAACAGATCAGCAGCAACATGAAACAGATCAGCAGCAACATGAAACAGATCAGCAGCAACATGAAACAGATCAGCAGCAACATGAAACAGATCAGCAGCAACATGAAACAGATCAGCAGCAACATGAAACAGATCAGCAGCAACATGAAACAGATCAGCAGCAACATGAAACAGATCAGCAGCAACATGAAACAGATCAGCAGCAACATGAAACAGATCAGCAGCAACATGAAACAGATCAGCAGCAACATGAAACAGATCAGCAGCAACATGAAACAGATCAGCAGCAACATGAAACAGATCAGCAGCAACATGAAACAGATCAGCAGCAACATGAAACAGATCAGCAGCAACATGATGTGATTTTTTTCACAGTGACTATTCTGGTTAGAGACTCATGAGTCTAACAGCTTCAGGGTAGAAGCTGTTCCTCAGTCTAGTGGTTCTACACTTAATGCTCCTTATCCTCCTTCCTGAACGTAGCGGGGCAAAAAGTGTGTGTGCTGGTGAGTGGGGTCCTTCATGATGCAGGTGGCTCTCTTCCTGCATCTAGAGGTGTAGATGTCTGTGATGGTGGGGAGACTGACTCCAACAGATTTCTGTGCAGCCTTCACCACTCTCTGCAAAGCTTTTCTTTCTGCAGCTGTGCAGCCTCCATGCCACACGTTGATGCTGGAGCACAGGATGCTCTCCACTGCACACCTGTAGAAGGAGGTGAGGACTGGGCTTCCCAGTCCAGCTCGTCTCAGCCGTCTGAGGAAGTAGAGTCTCTGATGACCTTTCTTGATCAGGCTGGTGGTGTTGTTGCTCCAGCTGAGGTTATCGTTCATGTCTACACCCAAGTATTTGTAGCTGGAGACCACTTCCACCACAGATCCTCTTATGTTCAGTGGGATGTAGGTGTGTTTGTTCCTTCTGAAGTCCACGATCATCTCCTTTGTCTTCTTCACATTGATGTGAAGGTTATTGTCTTTGCACCAGCTCTCCAGGTGTTCCACCTCCTGCCTGTAGCTGGACTCATCATTGTTTGTGATGCATCCCACCACCGCTGTATCATCTGCAAACTTTACACTGTGACAGCCTGGATGGGTAGCTGCACAATCATATGTGCAATCATATACAAATAAAGTAATTAAATCAGGGATGAGTTATTAATAATACTCTGTAATGTACTAACCGACTGTTTTTCAGAAATATTTACCTCTGCTGTCACATTATTTGATGAATCTTCTAGAGAGTCAGAGAGTCTTTATTGTCATTTGCACCGCATGTGGTACATGTGATGAAAACGAGATTATGTACACGGGGTCCCAGTTACATCCAACAACAAATGCAAGAGAAAAACAGTAATAACATCTAGAATTAACTAAGAAAAACATCAACTAGTAATACACTAAGCCTAATATAGTGGAAATAAACAGCAGCACGAACATGAGTTTGTATGAGCAGATGGTCACAGATGAACACTAACCATCTAATTCTAACAATATTCATAATACTAAATATTAGAAGGAATAAGACAACAAATAAAGTGTTGACTAATATCTGAAAGCAATAATGCATACATGAAATCACATGTCAGTGTTTTCAAAGTTGCTTTAAAGCCAGGTTCGTGTCCTGCTGGCAGTTTTGTTTTATTTTAATACAACTGTTTCCAGACACCCAGGATGAAACACCCAAACCCGTTCTATCTGGGGACCCTTAAGAAGACCCTGACAGAGAGGGAAACGGAGGAGATGTACAACAACTTGAAGTACGTAACAGAACAGTCGGGTTCTTTTAAAGTTACGAGCAGAATAAAATATTTTTCTCTGTGGCAGATTGACGTCAGGTGCAGAAAACACCTTGTTTCACTTTGTGCTGATGGAAACGGTGCAGGGGATCTTCATCGCTCCGACTCACAGAGAAGTGGCTCAGCTCAGCGGCTCCATCCACCCGCAGCTCATCCGCAACTTCCACCACTGCTGCCTCTCCATACGAGCCGCCTTCCAGCAGAGTCTGCCGGCCAGGGTGAGACCGTCTAACCACGTCCCAGTGAAAGTTCCAGCTTTAGTCACACAGCTAGAATGAGGTAGCCTGGTTAAAACCAGACCCTTGTCCTTCACTTCGCTTCGTACTAGGGTCTGGACTTTCTCCATAGAGAACCGATTCTTGCTGGAGGCGTGGCCTCTGCTGAGGAACAAAACCATTGGATCTTAGAAAAATTTTGAACAGGGAAAAGCATTCTGCTCCCTCCCTCTCAGAGCTCCCCCGTGGTCTGTTGAACTTGACATCTGCTCCGCCTCCTGCTGAATTTTCTCTCGCTGCAGCCTGCCGCTGCATATTCTGTGTTTATATGTTATTAAAACGTTCTAAAAAAATAAAATAAAACCATGGATCGCTGGTCCAGCACACCAGAAGACCAGAAAATCTGATGGGACTCGGGCAGCAACGTAAAACCCTATTTTAATTCTCTCGTGACAACCTGAGGCACTTCCTCATCAGCGGAGGGAGAGGAGGAGGAGGAGGAGGGAGCGATCACTTGACTTTTGGCCAAAAAAACAAAAGAAAACTCCAGATAAGGGATTAAGAAGGGGAAATTAATACATTTGTGTCACATATAAAACAGTCCTGCATCGCTTTGCATCGCTTTGAATGAGAACATGCGAATGCTCGCTGGCTGCGCGCTGGGACTGGTGGGGGCGTGGGTTAGGGGCCAAAAACTCCGCCCCTTCTGTTCTCTGATTGGTCCGGTCAAAAATCAGCCGGAGAAATCGTTGTCTATGGGAGAAGTCCCAGACTGAGCAGTGAAGGGAAATGAGAATTGAGCGGAGCTGTGCAGGAAGGCGAGGGCCAGGCTAAGAATGAGGTTATATCAAAAAGCAAAACGTGGAATCACTTCCTCACACGTTTTATGGCTTCAGGAGCTGAAGTGGATGCAGTTTTGACTCTTTACATCTCACTCATATTTTGTTTAAAATAGTTAGAAAGTTGTCAGTTTCTTTGTTGATGAAGAAATCTCCAAGCTGTGCAGATTTGCATCACATCAACGGGTTTTAAGCATTCCAGATAATGATGAAAAAGTTTAGATTTGATCTTTTTAAAGTACACTTCAAGGAACTCGAAGATTGAAATAGCAGTATTAAATGTAAAAAAAAATTCAGCAGTGATTCTCAAATGTTTTAAAACGATTGTCATTTCCTAGAACACCAAGCTCTTCAAGTGCCACCGTTACGACAGACTTCTGGTTTAATGATAATTTTTTTATTCACAAAAGTCGTTTCTTGAAAATTTCTCCCTTTTTTCGCATTTTTAAATGAAATAAATATATTTAAGGGTGTACTTAAACGCTGCAAACTCCCAAAAGCACAGTCCTTATACAAAAATATTAATAGCTTATCATAAAACTGTCAGGGAGTGGTGTCCGGTGAGGAGCAGAAACCCAGAATGCAGGCAGGCAGGACTCAGAAACGTAGATATTAAAATAATGAAACTTTTAATGAACAAATCAAGATGCTGACGGGGCAGCTACTTACATAAACAATGACCTCATCAGACAGGAGGGAAACTCAGACAATCACCCGACAAATGCAAAGGCCAAAACGCCAACTTAAATACAGTCTAAGACTCATTAAGCAAACACAGGACACCTGTACCAAGCCGGGTGTAGGGATGGTTAGCGACCAACAGAGGGAGACAAAACACAGAAAACAGCCATCCCTACAGTACCTCCCCCCCACGGACGCCCCACGGCGTCCCAAGGAACACCCCCCAAAGCACAAGGGCGGGCGGAGGGAGGAACCGCCAGGGCGGCGGGCACCAGAGAACATCCACCAGGGTCCGGGGGACGACCAGGAGACCGTCCATCACCAGCCGCCAGTTCCGGAGGTCGGCCATGAGGCAGTCCATCATCAGGGGAGGCGGGGACCCCTGGAGATGTGTGGACCCCCGTGGCGCCGACTGCAGGCGACGAGACGACTGCAGGAGACGAGACGACTGCAGGTGATGAGAGGATGACCTCCGTAGACACGAGGACCCCAGTTGGAGAGAGGGCCTCTGCAGCGAAGACCTCCATCGGTGCGGAGACCCCAGCCGGGACGAGGACCTCTGCTGGGACGAGGACCTCTGCTGGGACGAGGACCTCTGCTGGGACGAGGACCTCTGCTGGGACGAGGACCTCTGCTGGGACGAGGACCTCTGCTGGGACGAGGACCTCTGATGGGACGAGGACCTCTGATGGGACGAGGACCTCTGATGGGACGAGGACCTCTGATGGGACGAGGACCTCTGATGGGACGAGGACCTCTGATGGGACGAGGACCTCTGATGGGACGAGGACCTCTGATGGGACGAGGACCTCTGATGGGACGAGGACCTCTGATGGGACGAGGACCTCTGATGGGACGAGGACCTCTGATGGAACGAGGACCTCTGATGGAGTGAGGCCTCCAGATGGAGCAGTGAGGACCTCAGGAGCGAAGACCCCCGATGAGACGAGGACCCCCGATGGAGTGAGGCCTCCAGATGGAGCAGTGAGGACCTCAGGACCCAGGACCACCTCGAGAACAGAGTCTGTGGAGAGAGAAAAAGACACTGCCTCTGATGGGCCCGGTTGGTCGGCGGCTGGTGCAGGATCCAACGTAGCAGGAGCTGGAACCCGCTTGGGAGCCGGCACAGGAGGCACCAGCCTGGGAGCCGGCACAGGAGGGAACAACCTGGGAGCCGGCACAGGAGGGAACAACCTGGGAGCCGGCACAGGGGGGAACAACCTGGGAGCCGGCACAGGAGGGAACAACCTGGGAGCCGGCACAGGGGGGAACAACCTGGGAGCCGGCACAGGAGGGAACAACCTGGGAGCCGGCACAGGGGGGAACAACCTGGGAGCCGGCACAGGGGGGAACAACCTGGGAGCCGGCACAGGGGGAACAACCTGGGAGCCGGCACAGGGGGGAACAACCTGGGAGCCGGCACAGGGGGGAACAACCTGGGAGCCGGCACAGGGGGGAACAACCTGGGAGCCGGCACAGGAGGGAACAACCTGGGAGCCGGCACAGGAGGGAACAACCTGGGAGCCGGCACAGGAGGGAACAACCTGGGAGCCGGCACAGGAGGGAACAACCTGGGAGCCGGCACAGGAGGGGCCAGTCTTGTAGCTGGTACCGGAGGGACCAGTCTGGGTGCTGGCACCGGAGTTGGCGAACTGGAAGAAACATCCAGCTGAGCAGCAGGAATGGAACCAGGCTGAGAAGCTGAGGTGAACACCAGTCCTGTCTCAGCAGGGGTAGAACCAGTCCAGGAGGTGCGGCCAGGTGAAGCTGCTGCTGCCGAGCTGCCAGGTGAACTTGTAGGTGCAGCTGTCATGGAAACCAAACTTGGTGCAGCCGTCATGGAAGACCTGGAACCCAAATGTGGTGCAGCTGACATACAGCTCAGAGTTGCGTCGGGCTGAGCAGCTTCTGGAGAGCCGACAGGTGAAGAAGGAGCAGAGCTGACAGGTGTGTCAGGCTGAGAGGGAGCCAACAGACGTGAACGCAGCACGCGTCTCTCTGACCATGCCTGCTGGAAACGCTGCCACGCCCCCGGCGAGCAGTCGCTGTCAGCTCCAGTGAATGAGGAAATCGTTTCCTCTGCAGCGATCAGTCTGTCCCACAAAGTACTGGAGCTGACTTCCTCCTCCTTTACGTTAAGCACGCCGGTGCGCACAACTTTCTCCTCCAGCAGAAGTCTCACCGGCTGAGCCCCGTCAGACCCTCCGTCTGCCGGACCGGCAACAGGGCTGACGTACGCCCCCCCCTTTGAAATTCTCCTCGGCTTCTCTGACAGCTGGCGAAGAGAGTTTGAAGGTGGGCGGGGCTGGGGTTCGGAGAAGCCGGCTCGGTTCTGCCGTCTGTTACTCCTGCGGCGAGCCCGGAGGTGTGTTGGAAACTCCTCCAGGACAACAGGAGTTATTTTGTGAGTCGCTGCCGCATCTTGAGGTGGTGAGGAAAAAGGCTCCAACCTGATCGCCAGGCGAGTCCCCACGAACGAGTTCCTCTTCCTCAACTCTTCCTCGCGGTGAGCAGTCCTCTTCGCCTCTCGTACAGCGTACTCGAAGAGGGTGATCATCCTGCCGGGTTTGCTGTCTTGAATGGTCGGGTGATAATGTCAGGGAGTGGTGTCCGGTGAGGAGCAGAAACCCAGAATGCAGGCAGGCAGGACTCAGAAACGTAGATATTAAAATAATGAAACTTTTAATGAACAAATCAAGATGCTGACGGGGCAGCTACTTACATAAACAATGACCTCATCAGACAGGAGGGAAACTCAGACAATCACCCGACAAATGCAAAGGCCAAAACGCCAACTTAAATACAGTCTAAGACTCATTAAGCAAACACAGGACACCTGTACCAAGCCGGGTGTAGGGATGGTTAGCGACCAACAGAGGGAGACAAAACACAGAAAACAGCCATCCCTACAAAAACTTGAAATTCCTCTTGCACATGCAATTTAATTTTGTGCTATGTTTCTCAAATTGTTATTTTTTTATGCTGTTGTTTAGAATTTTATTAATAATTCTCTGCTTAGTTTAATTGTCTTTTCAACTGTTATTGTTTTTATGTATTGTATGCCTTGTTATATTGTTTATGTTCTTTTTTTAATTCAATTTAAAAGAAAACGTAACCATAAAAAAAACAAAAAAAAAAACTTCTGGTTTAATGAGTTTCCTGTTAGAGGCAAGATCTTTACTGGTCTGAGAAGCTCCTTCACTCAGCTGCAGAACTCAAGTTGTTGCTTTTAGTGAAGCTTCAGAGACTTGATCCACGGGAGTGAAACCTGAACATTAAAGCTCCCCTGACATCATCTTTTAACTTTCCAAAAAATGGCACAACATATATATATATATATATATATAGATTGACCTCTGATCGTTTTTGCTAAAACAATGTGAAATGAATGAAAATTCCTCTCAAAAACAGTTTAAAATTAGCGCCTTTTTTTCACACGATAAATACGGGGTTTCCCGTCGCGCGATTATGACGTCACTCCCAGACTCGCGTCAACTGCGCTCCTTGTTTACAATGGACAAGATACAAACGCGATCCGTCCAATTTAGCCATTTAAAACTTTATATTTTAGCGGTTTGTCTTCAGAGAAGCCAAAGTTATTTCCAGTAAACAGCAGGTTATAATTTTTTTTCAGCTCCTGCTGGTTTTTGGAGACTTTTCACTTCAGGAAGTGCAGCACATGTGAGGACACAGCAGCTGATAGTTGAGAGTCAGAAGGAATTCTACATGTAAATAGTTTACACAGCACTGAAATGGTAATATATTATTTAATGTTTCTAATAATTATTCAACATTAATTTATAGTTTAAAAAATTAGTCCCTTTTAAAATATCTGTTAAATATATTATTCTTTTATTTTATTTTGTTTGTGTTTTCAGGTTTCCAGGTCTCCAGTCCATCACCTGAGGCTCTTCCAAACAACTCTTGAGTTTCAGTGCTTCCCAGCCGTACACACAAGCATCGTTTTAAAAACCTTTACAGTGCTGTCAGTTTCACATTACACAGATATTCCAACAAAATGTGACATCCCTGCAGGAAGTGCCTCGGGCTGCACCAGAAGTTTCAAAGAACCATCGAGTACCTTGAAAATAACTTTGTAATGTGGAAATGATGGTGGTTGAAACAATTATAAAGTACTGGTTAAATGAACTTTATTTTGAATATAGTTATTTTTAAGAGGACTTTGGTTTCAGCTGTGTTTTGACTAGCCTTTGACTCATCAATCCAGTCAGAAATAAGCTGTTTCTCCAAACAGGTCCTTCTAAAAGCTTTCTACAACAGGACACATATTAATTGTTCATAACTACTCCACAGAGCCCCATTTCAAAGTGTCTGAACTAGCAGCACAGAAAAACAATGACACAGCAACAAATAAACTGAGCCTTTTGATGAGACGTCACTCCACACTGATTATTCCTTGAAAGATCAAAGTGTTCAGTTTTCTCACATGGAGTTTCAACAGGGCTGGTCTGAGTCGGAGCTTCAGGCTGCGCTCTGCACCGTCACCAGGTTCCTCTTGTAGCACTCCAGGCTGCAGAGAGGAACCCCGGTCTTGGAGCAAGAGTACTTTTTAAGGTTGGAGCACCCACTCACGCCGCAGTTCACCAGAGCCACCGGTGGAGGACGGAGAGGTGCCGGTCCTGGAGTGGAGACCCCTGAGGGGAAAGAGATGGAGATTCCCTGAGCCGAGTCGCTGTAGTGAACCATGGGGCTCTGGCTCTGCTTGGACCTCCGATCTTTCAGGCTTTTGATCTTGGCCTTGCTGGTTTTTGTCAGCCTCTCTATCGTCTGGTTCTTGTTCTCCTCTGCCTTCTTGGCGGCCTGCAGGCGTCTCTTACGGGCCCGCTCCTCCCGCTTCTGCATCATCTCTGCANATTTCCTTGAAAGATCAAAGTGTTCAGTTTTCTCACATGGAGTTTCAACAGGGCTGGTCTGAGTCGGAGCTTCAGGCTGCTCTCTGCACCGTCACCAGGTTCCTCTTGTAGCACTCCAGGCTGCAGAGAGGAACCCCGGTCTTGGAGCAAGAGTACTTTTTAAGGTTGGAGCACCCACTCACGCCGCAGTTCACCAGAGCCACCGGTGGAGGACGGAGAGGTGCCGGTCCTGGAGTGGAGACCCCTGAGGGGAAAGAGATGGAGATTCCCTGAGCCGAGTCGCTGTAGTGAACCATGGGGCTCTGGCTCTGCTTGGACCTCCGATCTTTCAGGCTTTTGATCTTGGCCTTGCTGGTTTTTGTCAGCCTCTCTATCGTCTGGTTCTTGTTCTCCTCTGCCTTCTTGGCGGCCTGCAGGCGTCTCTTACGGGCCCGCTCCTCCCGCTTCTGCATCATCTCTGCAGTCATCTCTTTCTCCTTGTAGCCCATGGGCAGCTCGAGCAGAGGCTGAGTCTGCTGCTTGTGGAGGAGGGCTTTCTGAAGAGGAACAACGAAAACATCAAGAGGAACATTTTACTGAAGACATGTTTCAGGATGGACTGTTGTTCCCTTAAAGCATCGTTTGTTTGACTTATAGTGATTTCAAAACAAGACGTGCACATGTTTCCACCTCCTTTGTCTTCTCACCTGTCTGGTGGTGAGCAGAGACTCGTCAACCTCCTTTTTTAACTCTCCGTTGTCGTCCAGCTCTCCCTTCTCCAGGGCATCCAGCCACCTCTCTTCTTCATCCACAGGCACCCCCAACATGGAGTCTGAGTCCAGGTCTGGTAGAGGAGACACTGCCAGGTTACTGTCTTCATCTAAACACAACAAAGAGATTATTTATTAATGTGCAACATGAAGTCACAACTTTGTTTTTACACACATTTGTTATTCTGATGATAAAGTTTAAACATTGACCAGAAAACTATCTTATCAATTGTTTTATAGTATTTTGAAATAATGGCCAATATATGTATATTAAATATGCTCTTTTTGAAAAGTGTAGAAGCACTTTTTTGACTACAATATCATGGTTAGAATGGACATTTTTAAAGATACCATTGTGCATGTGTAATTTAAAATACAAAACAACTTCATTATAAAGTGTTTTTTTTTTTTTTAACTGTTGGCAAAAATGCTGTACACCGAGTGACAAAAACGATTAAAACAGTATAAAGTATTAACTGTTAAAATCATAAAACTAACAAAACAAACAATAAAAGCCAACATAGGCAGAGTTAGAAGCCAAAGAGAAAATGTGTTTTTAGAGAAGATTAACGGTGAATTCATAGCTAGTTCTAGTACGCATGGTGGAGTCAACTCCAGTGTTTTGGTCCTTTACACACACTTTTTTGTTTGTTGTTGTTGACTTTTAAGTACAAGTTTATAAATTTGTTGTATTGGTGTTATATACAGGTGCACCCATAAATTGGCCAGTCGATTTATCGGCCCAGATTTTCTTAATTTTAGAAGACTGGAGCTCGGCAGATACTTACCGTATTTTTCTCCCTATAAGTCGCGTTTTTTTTTTTGTTGCATATTTTGCATGCCCTGTAACTTATACGCCGTAGCGACGTATTTGTGGATTATTTCCTATACATGTATTTATTTTAAAAAAATTAGGCTGAGATATGACCGTTTTCATTCATTCCAACTGAAAATATTGAACACCACCATTTTCAGCTGCTAGATGGCACTCAAGTTGTATGGCATGCCGTTGAGTCGTGTAATAGGTAAAGTGGCTATTAATGACATAATTGGCTTGCCATAGCCTGCGACATTCATTCTGCTCGCTTGGAGCAACCGTCAAATCAGCTTCATTTCGCTGCACCGCCCTGGCAAAATGCAGCTGATTTGACCATTGAAGTTCATTTATTAAGTAAAAGTTCAACTGAGACACACATTTACTACAAACCGGATTCAAAATAAATGTAACACTAAACAAATTGGGAGTAAAAACTGAATGCAATGATGTAGAGATGGCAAATGTCAATATTTTATTCGTAACAGAACATAGATGACAGATCAAAAGTTTAATCTGAGTAAATCAGAGTCAGAGAATCGTTATTGTCATTTGCACCGCATGTGGTACATGTGATGAAACGAGATTATGATCACAGGGTCCCAGTTACATCCAACAACAAAATGTAAGAGAAGAACAGTAATAACATCTAAGATATGAACTAAGAAAAACATCAACTAAAAATACACCAAGCACTAATGTAATAGAAAAACATAATTCCAAACAGCAGCATGAACATGAGTCTGTATGAGCAGATGGTCACAAATGAACACAGCAACAAGAAACAGATCAGCATCAGCATGATGTGAAATTTTGCAGTGATTATTCTGATTATTTATTCATGAGTAACAGCTTCAGGGTAGAAGCTGTTCCTCAGTCTAGTGGTTCTGCATTTGATGCTCCTTAACCTCCGTCCTGAGGGGAGTGGGGCAAAGAGTGTGTGTGCTGGGTGAGTGGGGTCTTTCATGATGCAGGTGGCTCTCTTCCTGCATCTGGAGGTGTAAATGTCTGTGATGGTGGGGAGACTGACTCCAACATCTTCTGTGCAGCCTTCACCACTCTCTGCAGAGCTTTTCTTTCTGCAGCTGTGCAGCCTCCATGCCACACATTGATGCTGGAGCACAGGATGCTCTCCACTGCACACCTGTAGAAGGAGGTGAGGACTGGGCTACTCAGACCAGCTCGTCTCAGCCGTCTGAGGAAGTAGAGTCTCTGATGACCGTTCTTGATCAGGCTGGTGGTGTTGTTGCTCTAGCTGAGGTTATCATTCGTGTGTACAGCTGGAAGACCAATTAACACTAATTAGGTCAATTGACAACATGATTGTGTATAAAAAAGAGCTTCTCAGAGTGTCAGTGTCCCTCAGAAGCCAAGATGGTAAGAGGATCACCAATTCCACCATTGTTGCGCAGAAAGATAGTGCAGCAATACCAGAATGGTGTTACCCAGCGTAAAATAGCAAAGACTTTTAAGTTATCATCATCAACCGTGCATAACATCATCAAAAGATTCAGAGAATCTGGAACAATCGCTGTGCGTAAGGGTCAAGGCCGTAAAACTCTACTGGATGCTCGTGATCTCCGGGCCCTTAAACGTCACTGCACCTCAAACAGGAATGCCACTGTCAAGGAAATAACAGAATGGGCTCAGGAATACTTCCAGAAAGCATTGTCAGTGAACACAATCCATGCCATCCGCCGTTGCCAGCTGAAACTCTACAGTGCAAAGAGGAAGCCATTTCTAAGCAAGCTCCACAAGCTCAGACGTTTGCACTGGGCCAGGGGTCATTTAAAATGGAGTGTGGCAAAATGGAAGACTGTTCTGTGGTCAGATGAGTCACGATTTGAAGTTCTTTATGGAACACTGGGACGCCATGTCATCCGGACCAGAGAGGACAAGGATAGCCCAAGTTGTTATCAACGCTCCGTTCAGAAGCCTGCATCACTGATGGTATGGGGTTGCATGAGCGCTTGTGGCATGGGAAGTTTGCATGTCTGGAAAGGCACCATTAATGCAGAGAAATAGTGATGGTAGTATGAAACAAAAGCTTCAAAACGTGCTTCGAACCCTGCAGTAAAATGACATCGAACCTCTGCTTCGGAGCTTGCTTTGGTGCAGAAGAAGTCACGTGACACGTGACGTCTGAAACACAAACTGTTTCGTTGTCGGAATGAATCGTTTGACTGGTTCACGGTCCAAACAGCTGTTTTCCTGGCACCGCTTCGTCTCGATTCTGACAGGTTGAGACAGTTTTGAATTGAGAGCACTCAACGCTCTATGAAACAGCTCTAGAATCTTTGTAATGTGTTGGAAGAGCAGGAGAGTTTTTGCTGTTGTGTTGTTGATATTGTTAAAAATGAGTAATTATGGAGCCAGGCAGGAAAAGGGGTTCATGTGGAAACACTTCATTCTGCTTGCATAAGGTGGATTTGGTATTTTTCATTCATTCATTCATTCAACCTTTATTTATACAGGCTAGCCTCGTTGAGTCACGGGGACTCATTTACAAGAGGGACCTGTCTCACTCACACCAAACAACCATCCACTCTCTCACTCACACCTAGGGTCAATTTAGAGTTACCAATCAGCCTAACAAGCATGTTTTTTGGTCTGTGGGAGGAAACCGGAGTACCCGGAGGAAACCCACGCATGCACGGGGAGAACATGCAAACTCCACCCAGAAAGGCCCCCGGACCGGGATTTGAACCGGCAACCTTCTCGCTGAGAGGCACCAGCTCTACCAGTTGTGCCACCGTGCTGCCCCAAAATAATCATGTAATCATCAATCGTGTAATCTATTTAGCCTCTGTGTGTCCATTTTAGCTTACTTATAGAAACATTTTGCTTAGTCAACCATCTAAAAAAGCTAAGTCTGGTCCTCTGACATTCAAAAAAAAAAAAAAGGCAAAAAAACTGTAGAAACGTTTCGTCTTTCATGCGAAAGACTTCCTCAGTCTGAGATGCTGTATTCAGCTCAGTCTCATAAATAGCACCCTCTCACAGTGGATCAACCAGTTGGCTGATGACAGCCGAAACCAGCTGCTCACATGATCAAGGAGGACCATCAGCCTAACGATGGATCGTTAGCACCCTGATGGTTGTTTGCTATTCACAGAGGGCTGAGTGATACTAGCAATAACAGCATTGTAAGAGGGGGACAGTTGAACCTGGAGGCCTCCACCTCTGTTTAATGATGGACGGTTTCTTTTCACAAAGATAGCCTCCTTTACTCCTCTCTCAAACCCAGTGTTGTTTTTGACAGCCATTTTGATTTTAGTTTTAGTCATAGTCTTTTAAACTAAAATACTTCTTAGTTTTAGTCTGTTTTAGTCATTTCTATATTTAATGGTTTTAGTTAAGTTTTAATCGACAAAAACTTAAAAATTTTAAGTCTAGTTTTAGTCTTTAAAAAAAAAAATATTAGTCTTAGTTTGAGGAATTTTAATCCCATTTTGTGTGCCCCCCCATGTAAATGCTATTCTGTGAGTGTGAACAATGTTGATACAACATTTGTTGTATCAACATCTCCCTCTCACAAGGCGTGTTTCCATCAAGGTTTCTAGGTGCGCATTATGAAGCATCGCATCAGAAAAGCTAAATGGAAACGGCATAATTCGAGTTAACTTCCTCTAAGTCGCTCTAAAGTTTATACGCTCGCTTGAGGTAGTTTTTGGGGAGTCGATTCAGAGCTGAGTCGGCTAAACGACAGATGGAAACAGATTAGCCGACTCAGTTCTGCCGCAGCGAACATTCACGTCACGTGACTGATCAGCTGTTTCCGCTCCGGACAACATGTAACATCGCTAAAACTAGTTGGCATGACAGAATAAATACAACTTGCCCGATAGCAACACATACCTGAAATATTCTCTCCATTTTGCCGAGATGTCTGTTTTCAAACGCTACTTCCTGTTTACTGTGGAAGTGCGTAACGCTGACGTCTGACGTATGGCGCTGACGTGTGACGTAATGACGCTGACGTCTGACGTAGAGACGCTTTGCGTGGCATTGCAGATGCGCTTCAAGCCAGTTTAATGGAAACACTTCTGATCCTCATAATTTTAATTTACATTTTAGCGAAATTTTCTAAAATTCGCTCAAAAATCGAATTTAAATTGGATGGAAACATAGCTAATGTCTCCATTGAATTGAGAAAGCTCATCGGATGAAGAGCGAAACGTCTTCTGTAACAAATAAAGTCCAGTTGATCTTGTATTGAATGCCTTTTTTGATTTATCATGTCCTGGACGACTGAGAATCTTCACCAGCATAATGTTGATACAAGAAAAAAAACCTTGGGGCCCGACCCGACTCTCTTTGTTTGTGCTCACATACAAACATCCCTCCCCCAAGAGATGCTAATTTGCTCTGAAATCCTGTAAGTAATGTCTCTTCTCTTCTGGAAGAAATGGGCTTGAAGTAAACTGAGAGCAGAATCTTAAGATTAACTGTGTGAATGCCATTTGTTCAAGAATTAGCTAATAACAGCTGAATATTATAATATATATTATCTAAAATAGCAGAAAGAAGCTTATGTCTTAGTAATTAGAAGAGAGAGTATACACACAATGGGCTTCACCACATCCCCCCACAGTAAACGTGGCTCACGCAGATATCTGTCATCCTTCCTTTAGAAAAGCTGACCCATGATCTTAATCACAAATCAGATGCATTCCTGACACGTGTCTGGGCATACACACAAGCTCTCTGAGCAAACTGATGACCACTGAGCAACACCAGGACGTGCTCACCTGTTATAAATCTGGGATCATAGAAAGTTACATGGCTTATTAAAAGAATCAGATTACAGCAGCAACTTCCATGAGTTTGCTTTTAATATAAGTGATTTGCCCCACTTAAAATGAAAAAAAAAAAAAAAACATAAAGAATCATTTCACAATGAATTGATCTTTATTCTTTATATTGCAGCTCTTAGCTGAATGCACGCAGCTCAAAAACCTGTTTACTTTATTATCTAATTTGAATTAGTTTTAACCCTTTAACTTTATTTATTCATGTTCCTCAGAGGGAAAATCAACCTTCTTAATTAAACAGTCTTAAATTAAACAGTTTTAAATTAAACTGTCAGCCTCAAATAAATATATCTGAGGGTGGACGTTGTTTATGTGTGTGTGTGTGTGTCTGTGTGTGAGAGGAGGGGTGGGGGGGCGCAGCTATGGAGACAGGACGATGGCAAAATGGGCGTGGACAAATACAGAAGGGGCGTGAACAAATACAGATCTCGCGAGAGCAAATACATGCCTAGAGGGAGCAAATTACTCTCGTGCGAGCGCAAATCAGCCCTGCGCGCGCAATGGGGATGAGCGCGAGCGTAGAAAAGAGATCCAAGCGCGCGCACGTGCGCTCGGAGGACAACTACTTGCTCTCGCGTGCAAAATGTATCTACTGACAGACTCTCCCTCTCGCTCACGGTTCAGACTTTTGGCAGCCAGTGGGAGGATCCAGACCACGACACATGATTGGCTGCAGTCTTCCTGTCCTCTGTGATTGGGTGTAACACTTCCTGAACCTGAAAATGTAAAATACTGTAAATAGATACCTCTGGACTATTGAGAATGAACTTTCTTGTTAAATAAATAGATTTATCTAAATATACTTCAAGTACATTGTTATAAAATATATTTTGTTGCACTTTATGAAGTACTATTTTTTGCTAAATATAAAATACATTTCAATCAAATATATTTCTAAAAGGAATCTTCATATAAATTTTTTAACTGCACGTTTCATTCAACCTTTATTTATGCATCTCATTGAGCCTCGAGGACTCATTTACAAGAGAGACCTGGCTACAAACAAAGAATGATGACAACAGTGACAACAATAGACAGTTAAAAGAGGCATACAGATTTTTTTTAACAAATTAAAATAAGATGGCAAACTTACAGCATTGCATTGCATTGCATTTGTTGTTGGATGTAACTGGGACCCTGTGTACATAATCTCGTTTTCAACACATGTACTACATGCGGTGCAAATGACAATAAATTCTCTCTGACTCTGACTCTGACTTACAGCCATTGCTTTTGGAGGTGAGAGAAAAGATTGATGACTCAAGAGGTGAAATTTATACATTAACAGACAGGCTTTCTCTCTGCAAAAACGTTTTCCTAACTATTATTCATTCAACCTTTATTTAGTCAGGTAAATCTTATTGAGCTTCGAGGGCTCATTTACGAAAGCGACCTGCTACAAACTAAAGAATGATGAACATCAATGATACAAATATATTACAATAAACAAAAGGAAAGAAAAAGTTGCAAAAACATTACAAGGTAGATGTACAAAAAAATATCAAAGACAGGAACATATCTGCATTGGTTTTTGCCAGGATTCCAACAGATTCTGAAAACCATCCAGAGAGGTCAGGGCCGAGAGCTTCAATATATAACTACAGTACAGTACTGTATATATAATATATAACTATAACTGCTGCTACCCCACAATGCACTGCCAACTCAAAATTCTCCTTCAAAATAAAATACCGATAGATCAAAACTGTGGACGTTTTCTTTTTTCTTCATTTTCAAACTAAATTATTAAGACATTTCCAACTTCCAGAACAGTAGTAATACCCAAAAGATGAACTTCTGTTATAGAATATTTTCTGTACAGACATTATCCCACTGCTTTATTCACATGAGAGTAACAGGGGACCTAAAATCAAAACAAACTAGTTCTAATCTGACAATGTTGCAGTGTTCAAATATTATGTACCGGTATATTAATACAATGTGTGTGTGTATCATGTATATACTGTACAGTATAACATACACACATGTATTTGTATTATTTAATGACAGATTTGTTATGTACATGATTTTTTAACTTTTCATAAAATGGCTCAACATAAATACAGTATCTTGTGTTCAACTATGTTTGTTTTTGCAAACAAACCTTATATATATATATATATGTATGTATGTATATATATATATATATATATATGTATGTATGTATAGTATATATGTATGTATGTATGTATGTGTATGTATGTATGTATGTATGTATGTATGTATGTATGTATGTATGTATGTATGTATGTATGTATGTATGTATGTATGTATGTATGTATGTATGTATGTATGTATGTATGTATGTATGTATGTATGTATGTATGTATGTATGTATGTATGTATGTATGTATGTATGTATGTATGTATGTATGTATGTATGTATGTATGTATGTATGTATGTATGTATGTATGTATGTATGTATGTATGTATGTATGTATGTATGTATATATATATGTATGTATATATGTATGTATG
>JBBPBX010064406.1:0-20256 GCA_038048925.1 Garcialebias charrua | reverse complement strand
TTTATTAAATAAATCAACTAAAATTAACACCATTACACTTGATTGACTGATGTTCACTTTCTTGTAATTTAACACGTCAGCACATTTAAATTGCAACACAACAGACATAAATACAGTTGTCAATATACTTGGTCTGTGGCTCTTTAGCTTAAAATGTAGTTTCCAGCTTAGAAATGAAATGAGGAGAGGTTTAAGAGGAATAATGAGAGGTTAAGAGGAAATTATTTGTCTTGACCATGTTACCAGAAATGACACTTTCCATCCGACTTCTGCTAAATCCCAGGTACATTTGTAAACAGCTCTTTACCTTTTGACGACAGCCCGGTAAGAGAAGACCTTGTAGCTTTTCAGATGCACGGGGTCCTTACGGGGCCAGTACATCTGAGCTGGTTATTTGTTTACTTTCCAATGTCTCCTGGTTTCGCGTTGGTCATCAGAAAATGTGTCAGCTCCTGGTTTCTGGCTCAAGATAACTTATTCCAGAAAGGAATAAACAAAGTTCTGAGCTTACGCTCGGTTCGAAGTGGACTCATAAC
Source organism: Garcialebias charrua (assembly GCA_038048925.1). Lineage (NCBI taxonomy): Eukaryota > Metazoa > Chordata > Actinopteri > Cyprinodontiformes > Rivulidae > Garcialebias > Garcialebias charrua. The sequence continues at coordinate 19,720 of JBBPBX010064406.1, read as the reverse complement.
AAACATGTTATTAGTCTTTAACTGAATGACGTGTCCTTAGCGTGTGACTGACATTCAATCAGCTCTTTGGGGAAACCTCAATGCTTGAGGCTTACTCCAGCAGACTCTGCTCGTTCCAGCAAAGCTTAGAACCTTAGTAGAAGATCTGAGATGAGAGGACTTGTCCCTCCCCGATTGGTCCAAAAGAACCAGTCGAGCAGTTCACTTGTTATCAAGATTCAAGGTTACAGCCAGAAGCAGAGAATGTTTAGGAAAAGACAGAGAGTGCTGGAGTCATTCTCATGAAAACAACAGATTAACTGTCTTCTTCATTTCTAAACAAAACGGCCGGGCCTCTCTGACCCGAGCCTTCAACTTCCATACAGCAGGAGTGACACAGTAATGTTTCACATTACAGAATAACACAGCCTAATAGCATATGTAATCATAAGACATATTGTAAATTACAACACTGCTCAGGAATAAACACAGGTGATGCTCTGATTATATTTGTATTAGAACAAAATCAAAGATAGAAATAGTCTCTTTTGAGTGAATCTGTCCTTTGATTCAAACTAATAAAATAAATTGTGTTAAATGTCAGGTTACTGAAAGGGTCAGTGAAAAGCATCACTGAAGAGTTCAAAACACTTCAGTTTGACCCTGGGTAGGTCCACTACAACAGTATGTTGACAGTATCATCATCTGAAGGCTCCATGACTCTGAACATGTGGTAGAAGGCAGGTAGCACCACAGAATAGGAGATGTACTTCTGTCCACCCAGTTTCTGTAACATACCTGTGAAAACACAAATTAATAAACAATAATCAGGTCTTTCTTGTAAATGAGTCCTTGAGGCTCATTGAGCCTAACCTGTTTAAGTAAAGGTTGACTGAAAAAAAATTCATTAGAGCTTTAATTTAATTTAATTCATTTATTCATTCATTTAGAATAAAAAAGCAAATTCATCAAAAAGAAAAACACTGAATGAAAAGGGAACAGAAAGAAGAATTATATTTTATTTTTTAACACACACCCACTTGGTTTGTTTATTTACACAGCTTAACTGACCCACTGGCTTAACCAATATCAACAAAGAAAAAGAAATAAAACCGTACCTGAATGGCTCAGGTAGCTCCTCCAACTTTTTCAGCTTTCCAAGCTCAGCTTCTGTAAGCAGGGGGATTTCACCGTCTGTCCCGAGCGTTGTTGTTTTTTTCTCAATGTTCCATTCGTGTGCGACCGTCTGGATGTGCAACGCGCACAGTGGCGCTCGGTAGATTTACTCACAGTTAAAACAAAGGAGTGCAGGCTCCAGCTGTCATCAATAAAGTGAGCCGTGACACCCAAATAGTTATCATTGCTAGCAGAAGTCCAGTGATCGCATGTGAGTGCAGGTACGGTGCTTGCGCTAACAGCGTTAGCAAGCGGAAACCGGAAGTGAGGTTCGGCATCCGGGGGGAGCTTTTCAAAATAATCGTTGCGTTATTTTATTTTAACGCGTCATAATAAATAAAATAACGCAAATAATTAACGCGCTAATTTCGACACCATTAATATATATATATATATATATATATATATTATATATATATATATATATATATATATACATATATAGTATATAACTAGCTTTATTGCACATGTCACTTTACCTCTATACCAATATTAAATACTTCATACATATACTGTGTACATTTACTTAATATGTCAATTTACTACAAATGTCAATGTCAGAACCTTCATTTTATTTTATAGATATACTTTTTATATTTTTATACTGCTATGCTACAATTTAGGACAGTATCATACATTTATTACTTTTATTATTTCATTGTATGCTAATGTTTATTAAATGTTTTAATGTTTAAATGGTTATTCAGTCAAAAGTCAAAGTCAAAGTCAACTTTATTGTCAGAACTGCAATATGTACAGGACATACACAGGATTGAAATTGTGTTTCTCTCAGTCCCTCGGTGCAACAGTAATCATCTAAACACTAAACACTAAAACATTTAATAAACATAAGCATAAAATAGTAAAAGTGTAACACTGTCCTGAGTTTTTTCATAGTAGTATAAAAGTATGAAAATTTACACCAACACTGAAACACCAAACACCCCTAAAACACCAAACACCCAATGAACATAAGCATAAAATAGTAATGGTAGTCTGCCGCCACCGGTTTATGAATGTGTGTAGCATTCAATATATGTGTAGCACTTTGAGATTTTCAGTAATGAAAAGTGCGTTATAAATTGAATTAATTATTATTATTATTATAAAATAAAATAATAAAAGTGTAATACTGTCCTGAGTTTTTGCATAGTAGTATAAAAAGTATATCTAAATAAACTGAAGGTTCTAGCATTGACATTTGCAAAGAGTGGCACAGCAGCATATGAGTTAATGTACACAGTATATGTATGAGGTAGTTGATGTTGGTATAGAGGCAAAGTGGCATATGCAGTAAGGCACATAAGGCACATTTGGCATCCTTAGATAAGGCTAGTCAGAGAATGCTGTATATGTATCAGCAGTAGTGTAGATATAAAAGTAGTATAAATGTAAACAGTAGTAATGAATGTAAACAGTAGTAATAAATGTAAACAGTATTAATAAATGTAAACAGTGAATGCAAACAGTAGTATGACTATAGTACGGTTGCCCTGAGGTGCAAAACACATGAACAAATACGGCTAAACACTTTAACAAATAGTTCTGAAACAAATCAACAAATTCTGAAACACTTTAACAAATTCTGAAACAAATTAACAAATTCTGAAACACTTTAAAAAATAATTCTGAAACAAATCAACAAATTCTGAAACACTTTAACAAATTCTGAAACAAATTAACAAATTTTGAAACACTTTAACAAAATCTGAAACACTTTAACAAAATCTGAAACACTTTAACAAAATCTGAAACAAATTAACAAATTCTGAAACACTTTAACAAATTCTGAAACACTTTAACAAATTCTTAAACACTTTAACAAATTCTGAAACACTTTAACAAATTATGAAACAAATTAACAAAATCTGAAACACTTTAACAAATTCTGAAACAAATTAACAATTTCTGAAACACTTTAACAAATTCTGAAACACTTTAACAAATTCTGAAACAAATTATCAATTTCTGAAACACTTTAACAAATTCTGAAACAAATTAACAATTTCTGAAACACTTTATCATATTCTGAAACAAATTAACAATTTCTGAAACAAATTAACAATTTCTGAAACACTTTAACTTTAACACTTTAACATATTCTGAAACACTTTAACAAATTCTGAAACACTTTAACAAAATCTGAAACACTTTAACAAAATCTGAAACAAATTAACAAATTCTGAAACACTTTAACATATTCTGAAACACTTTAACAAATTCTGAAACACTTTAACAATTTCTGAAACACTTTAACAAATTCTGAAACAAATTAAACAATTTCTGAAACACTTTAACATATTCTGAAACACTTTAACAAATTCTGAAACACTTTAACAAATTATGAAACAAATTAACAATTTCTGAAACACTTTAACATATTCTGAAACAAATTAACAATTTCTGAAACACTTTAACATATTCTGAAACAAATTAACAAAACGAGAGAATCACACGGAAAGGGAATGTCCTAACGAGGCTGACCCGGAAGTGATGACCCGAAAGCGGTCATTTCGACCCAAGATGGACGACAGTCGAGTCACGTTTTGCCCGTTCTTTGGGACACCTATAAGTTTATTAAGCTGTTTTGTTTTTTGTGCGGTCGATCCTTGGAGTTTTTAAATGGCACAGAGCAGATGGATGCAGGAGAGGGGACATCTCAACAACCGGACAATGCTAAACAAAGTACCGTAAGTGCAGCGTAATGTTAGCTTTTTTAATTAGCCTGTGAATAAAACATATTAGCGCTGTTGCGGTTCAAAAGTTGAAGGAAGGCTCTGAAACGAATGTGCAAGTTATGCAGGTTTATTGTACATAATAAGAATAAACCTTACAGCAATTTAACAGACCTCACTCCAAGCACAGTCCAAACGCACACACATCTTCGAAGGCGGATCATGGTTATAAAAACCCCGGATGTCGTCATCGCCTCGTGGGACCAATCCTGGAACCGAACCACCTTGGAACTGCCCTAGGACTTCCCCTACTCTGTACGTGATCCGTCTCTCAGCCAACAAGCTACCAGCTCTGTATGTCAATCATCCAGTGTTATGTCTGTTGTATGGTGCAGGCGTGTAACTGAAAAACTCTTCCCTATTGAAAATAAAACCCGTAAATAAAGGTTCCATCTTGAATATATTTTCACATTATATGGTGGAATTAAGTGAACATAAATCATAACACATAATATGTGTGATTCAGGTGTAATACTGATATACATATATTTCAATTCCCCTTTTGACATGACAAACATCATGTCAACAAAAACCCTATATGTACTATGTGCGTATGCAATTAAGAACTGGATACACAATGGAAATCTCTAACATTCCCACCCACAGCAATATTACATCTAAGTTACCCACCCAGAATATAAACCCCTTATATAAAAATAAGCATCAATACTAATTGGTAACAAAACTACGTAAGAAAATATACGGTAACTTGCAGAGCTTACCGTATTTTCCGGTGTATAGGTCGCACCTTTTTATGGTTTTTTCAAGGCCTGCGACCTATACACCGGTGCGACCTATATATGGCTTGTTATCACTTTCGGCGAAACAACATTTTAAATCCAGCTCATTTCACAATTACGTTCATTTATTAAGGAAAAGTTCAGCTCAGACACATATTTGCTATACTTTTTATCAAACAAATAATTGTTTTTAAGTGTTAATCTTCTTAAAAGCCTTGCTGTGCGCTCCTGTGGCAGACATTTGCAGCAGAGCTAAACGTAGGTGCGACCTATACACCGATGCGACCTATCTAGGGATTTTTCCAATCTATTGGTGATAATTGGATGGTGCGACCTATACACCGGTGCGACCTATACACCAGAAAATACGGTATATGCTGGAAACACAATACAAACTAACAAATCTAAAGAAATAAATGTAACAAAAAGCAAAGAAATCAACCAAAAACAAAGAATAAAAATAAAATAAACAAAACAACAAATAAATGTAATAAGAAATAAACAAAACAAACAAGAAAAGTCATAAAGAATAAACAAAAACAAACAAAAAACAAAAATAAATGTAAAAACGAAACCATAAAACAAATAAAAATAAAACAATAAAATGAAGCGGACTGTTCCTCCTATCAAATATCACGCCTCAAGTGTGTGGAATCTATATTTCTGTTATGTATTAACCTTAGCAAAGAATATGAACTATGCTTTAGCCAAGTCAGGCCATCTCATCTTCATCGTCTTCATCTTCTTCCTCATAGACACCTGTAAGGGGGAAGCCCTCTCCTGCCTGTACAGCCATCTGATAGGAAGGCAGCTTAGGAAACCTATCATCCACTGCCCTACTGATGCACTTTAAGCAAAAATGCCTCACACAAGGAACGCAGCAGCATCCACAACAAATTAACATAACCACAACTGCGAATATTGTAATCACAGCTGTGACGACAACAGCTCTCCATCTTCCAAAAGTAGAGATGAACCACTCACTCAGAGGGTTCTGAACTCCAGAGCTTTCAGCTAGCTCCTCAGACAGTGATTTCAAACCATCCAGAGCCCTTGTAAATGAACCATCTGGACTTGTGTTATTTGGGATGAAAGTACAACACTCTTGTCCAAACATAGAACAGACACCACCTCTCTCAGCCAAAAGAAAGTCCACAGCTAATCTCGTTTGATATGCCATCAGTGATGTCGCTGCTAGCTGCTGATGTGCGCCCTCAAGTGCATCTCTTGTCAAATTATTCAGCCTCTGAACATTAAAATGAATGTAATTAATCCTGGCTACGTTTTTATTTACAGTAATAGTTGGAATCATAGACTCAAAACCAGCTGCAATAGGATCAACTAATTTGTATTCATCCGGGACTCCTTGCGGGACTCCGATAGCGTTAATATATGCTGGAGAATCTACATACAGATCAAAGTCACGCCTTCTCCTCTCAAACTCACCAATCACATGTGTACTACTCCTGAAAGTTTCCAAATCCTGTCCTGTTAAATTCACCATCTTAATTGGAGAAATTAAAGAAACGAGTGTACAGATTCCTGACCATCTTGGAGACAACGTACTTCTCAAAGTTCTACCACCACAAAACCAGTAAACATCTGCACGTGCTACAGATAATCTCGTCATGTTTGTCCAAGCTGAAACATCCACATTCAACTTACACCAACTTGAATCAATATCACCTACAGATGTACCTCCCTGAATTTTCCTAACCAGACAAGTGTAAGAGTTTCTCACTGGAGTGAAAACAGGTGGGATTGCATCTCTTGGGGCCATGGGAAAATATTTCTCCAAACCTTTGCAACTATCAGAGGGATTTTCCTTCATATGTAGTTCCAACATGCAGTGAAAACATGAATCATTTGAAAGAGGTGATGTCATCATTAATAACGCTGGCCTGGCCTTCGCACAAACAACGCAATCCTTATACTTCACTTGTTCTGCTGCATTTTCAACATACTCTATCCAGTAATTTTGCTGTGTGAAACCTGTCTCCAGAGCCAACTTTTCTTCATATGTCACATCTGTCATATAAGACACCTCTTGATCTGATTCAATCTGACTTTCCTCCCTCTGAACCACATTTATCCTGAACGGACTCGTTGGATCTTTGCCAGAAACATGAACTCCCAGTATATAAGTGTCACTATCCTGCCTCTGAGGATTCTTTAAAGTCAAAATCAAAGAATTACATGTATTTTGTGCTAGACACCTGGTGCTTTTAGTATGATCTTGTATGATTGACAAGCGTTCCTGTAACGGATACTTCCCTCTTCTCGCTTTTTCTGGTCTGTAACCCCAATCAGCAGGCCCTGAATTACACAACACATTATTCCAGTCCCCGCAATTCATGTCATGCCCATAAGTCACACAAATATACTTCACTGCCCAAATAAATGACTCCTGCCTCGCACCACAGTACATCACAGAGCAAAGGTCAAATTTAACAGATGCAGTCACCCCAACTGTGAAGTTAAACTGTAGGAAATTAACTATCATGGATCTCTTTGATCTGCTAATGTCAGAGTCTGGGTGTACCTGAATCTGAACCTCTGCAACCTCTGTTCCATCTTCCCCTCTGCTGAGCAAGAAGTTAGGGTCCTCATCACAAGATCTGTTGACATTGTCGTGAACAACTTCAGGGGAGCCTGTCTTAGCTGTCGATGCAACCCACAGAGTGAGCCCTGTAATCAAAATAATTCCAAAAGTGGTTACCACACTTAACCTCACCGCTAGGAAATTCATTCTTCCTGTAACAATTATGTACAACAATGTCCCCTTTTTATGTAATGTTATTTTAAGTCTGTTCTGATTTTCTCCTCAAGTTGTATCGGGGTCTTGGAACCGGTGGATCGAAGCTCTCAGTTGAAGGTGGAGCTGCAGTGTCACTGTGTACAGATGGCTCACACAGTTCCTTAGATGCACCCAGCTCTCCAGACACGCTCAGCCCTTCGGATGTGCTCAGCTCTTCAGATGTGCTCAGCTCAGCCAAGTCCTTTCGTACCTGCTGTAGAGTGCGTAGAGAAGGGTCAGAGCTTTTAACACAGTGTGTCTTATGAATCCAGTTACTGAGCTTTTCTTCAGTTAACCAAATTTTAACACAGTGAGAAGTGACAGCAGCCACCTTATATGGGCCTTCCCATTTAGGCTGAGACCAGTTAAAACGGGCTACCTTTCTGAGAATCCAGTCACCTGTATCCACGTGGGCACAGTGTTGTTCTCCCTCTGCAGTCTGGATCAATTGAATCTGTTGAGAAATACTCATTACAGTATTATTAAGCCTCTTCAAGTACTCTGATATGTCATAATGTTGTAATTGTAACATAGTACTTTCTGACGGCAACGGATGAGTGAAAGGACATGGCATCTTCCTTCCTGTAAGTATCTCATGAGGGCTGACATTCAGGGTAGTATTTGGAGTTGACCTTAAGTTGAACAGCACTATAGGTAGGGCATCAGGCCATTTCAATTTTGTGTCTGCACAAACCTTTGCCAACCCCTCTTTAAGAGTACGGTTAGCACGTTCAACCAAACCCTGTGATGAAGGATGAAAAACAGCCCCAAACTTATGTCGAATGCCAAACAATTTCTCAACTTCCCTTAACTCCCTGTTTGCAAAATGGGTTCCATTATCTGATCTGATCACTGAAGGAACTCCAAATCTGGGGATCAACTCCTTTGTCAACCACTTTATCACTTCTTTTGCTTTTTCAGTTTTAGTTGGAAAGGCCTCTACCCACCTACTAAATTGATCCACGCAAACGAGTAAATATCTCTTTCCAGCCACTCTATTCTCAACACCCATGTCAGTAAAATCTATCACAATCTCTTTCCACGGTGCCTGAGGCATTGGAAATCCACCAAGTCCAGTTTTAAGCGCCACTCTTGGATTATGGTGGGAACATATTTCACACGTCTGTACAAAATATTTTGCAATGGAAAAGGCATATGGGTTCCACCAATTCTGTGAGATCAAGTCAATCAGTTTTGATGTACCACAGTGTCCCCTGCTGTATGCTTCTTGGCATAGCAGGTTGAACAATCCAGCTGGAGCTACAATTTTACCCTCATGATTCCTCCAGATTTGTTCACTATCCTTTTTAGCTCCACGGTCTAACCATGCCTGCTTCTCGTGCGGAGCGGCTGCATTTTGTAACTCTCTGATATATTCTAGAGCAGGGGTGTTCAGACTTTTTCAGCATGCGAGCTATTTTTGAAATGATCAAGTCAAAGTGATCTACCTACTATAAGGCCCCGTTTACATGAAAACAACCTGTGGAAACATTAGTGATTTTTCAATGTTTATTGGGGGTAATAAACAAAAATTAAGCTGGTTTACATGAAAAATGCTGTAGTTTTCATGTCAGTCGGGTTGCCATAAGAAATTATGAACTATAGTACAGTACTGTGGCTTTAAAATTGTAGTATTTTGACCAAAACTGTTGTGTTTGCTGAGTAAAGATGTTCTAAGATTCAATTCAATTCAGTTTAATTATATACATAGCGTCAATTCACAAAAGAAGTAATCTCAGGGCACTGAACAGACAATTATTTTTTTTAATGTCATGCTGCGACCTACCAGTACTACCTCAGAGATCTACCAGTAGATCGCGATCTACGTAATGAGCACCCCTGTTCTAGAGTAAATTCCTTTTGAAAATAGTCTTCAGAACTCTTTTTCTCATGTCCCTGGACCATCTGTGTCCTTAAAATATAGCCTGCAATTCTTTTTGCAGCTTGATCTGCTTCATGATTCCCTTGAGCAATGAAATAGCTACTCTTCTGATGGGCCTTGCATTTAATTACTGCCACTTGTCTAGGCCGCTGCAATGCATAATACAATTCCAGTAATTGTTTAAAATGTCTGACTGGTTCTCCAGATGAGGTGACAAATCCTTTTCTCCTCCAGTGACAGAGATCAACATAGACTGCTTGAAAAACATATGCTGAGTCTGTGTAAATATTAACCGTTTTTCCTTCTGCAACGTTACAAGCTTCTGTTATAGCTTTTAGCTCTGCGAGCTGCGCAGAATCTGGCTGGTTCATCACTTCTGCTTTGAGTTCAACAAAACCTGCATCTCTTCTTTCCACCACAGCGAATGCAGTGATCAACGCGCCTGTTTCATTTCTATGACTATGTCCATCACAGAACAGTATCATGTCTGGCTGGTCCAAAGGATCTTTAGAAAGGTTTTCATGTAATTTCATTTCCTGTGCGGTGTCACTAATGCAGTTATGATCTTGTGTGGTGTCCATCTGCGCAGCCATATTTGTTCCCTGGCTTGTAAAATGTATATGTGAATTATGTAATAATCTTCTGAGGTTTTCTGTTCTTTGATTTGAAAATGTGAATGTTTGTGAGTCCAAAAATGATTTTACGTCATGAATTGTGTGAACAAAAACCTCATTCCCCATAGTTATGTGTGATGTCTTTAAAATAGACTTTCCAATGGCAGCTACATGCCTCACACAGGTAGGGTGGCCAACTTCAATTTGATCTAATTTTGAACTATAATACATCAAAACGTGCCTGTCAGAGCCAGCTTTCCCTCTTTGAAACAAGACGGCATTCACAAATCCGTCTTTTTCATCCACATCCAAGTGAAATGGCAAGGAGTAATCTGGACACTGCAGAGAGCACGCATCAAACAAAGCTTGTTTAATCTCCACAAATGCCCTGTCAGCTTCCTCCGTCCACTGCAGTGGGGACACAAAATTTTTATATCCCACAGCCGAAATGAGGTTCCGCAGAGGAGCCACCTTACGGCTGAAATCAGGAATGAAGTTCTTACTGTAATTGATCAGCCCCAAAAATTTTAACATCATCCTAACATTTGCTGGTTTAGAATGATTTAAAATGGAGCTTTTCTGAGATGGCGTCAGTTGCAGGCCAGAGCCAGAGATGAGCCTACCCAAAAACTGAACTTTTGAACGACCCACCTGCAATTTGTGTTTTGACACTTTAAAACCACACTGAGCTAGATGTCGAAGCACAGCCTCAGATGCCTGCATAATAGCTTCTGAAGTCGGAGCTGCTATCAGAATATCATCGACGTATTGGATTAAAACCACTCCTGGTGGCAAGGGCAAATCAGTAAGGACTTGCTTCAACACATGATTAAACAAAGAGGGTTAATCCACGTACCCCTGAGGTAATCTAGTATACGTGAATTGTTTCTCCTTAAAGGTAAATGCAAACAGATCCCTTGATCCAGCGTCCAGAGGCACACAAAAGAATGTGTTCGCCAGGTCAATACAAGTAAAAAACTTGTGTTCAGGCTGAATAGCATTCATCATAACATAAGGATTTGGAGTACCATAATTAGATGGAACAACAACCTTATTTATAGGCCTCAAATCATGAACTAAACGGTAATGAGATTTATCAGCTTTTGGTACCGGGTGTAGAGGTGTGTTCCAGCTCGAAACAGTAGGTTGCAACACACCAGCTTCCAGCAAACCCTTAATAGTTTGCTCTATACCGTCAATCTGCTCCTGTCGGAGTCGATATTGATGTTTATAGATTGGAATCGTGCCTGGCTTCAGAACGATCGAGACAGGGTTGACATTCAGCAGGCCCACATCTGTAGAACTCCTGGCCCAAAGTGTATCAGGCAAACTGGCTAACAGTTTGTCCGTATCAACATGGTCTGTGTTTTCTCCGCCATGTGATCTAGGCAGAGAATGTTTCTCAGGTAACAATAATGTGAATGATCTGTGTGTGATCCTGTAAGTATCAGTTTCTGGAGAATAGTGTAAGTGTGGATTTTGTGTAGGCACCCATTCCCTTACAGCAAGACAGCGTCTCATCACAGGACCTAAATTCTTCGCATCAGCACCAGATACAACCATCAATGACACATGCGGAGCCGATACATCGCCAAGCATATACAGTTGCAGTAACGGTGCAGGCAACTTCACACCTGCCACCACTCCCTCCGGGGCCACATAGATGTCCATGATTTCAGCCACTGGAAATTCACCAGTCTCTTGACAATGTTCCAGCAGTCCTGTCCAGAGCATATTGTAGTCCCTATCACCACAAAGGTCATAGTTCAGCGTGCAATGTGCCACATCAGGAAGTGTGTCATAAGATCTTATGACATTAATCCAGGCGTTCCAGCTCTGCAGTGTGTCGTACAAGAGCGTCGTTGTAAAGTCAGGGACTGCACCCCACCAAACTTCAGCTTGAAATTCGGCTGGACCAGACTCAGCAGAAGTCCCTTGGACCTGGAGCATCTGATGAATAGAGCTTTTTACTGTAGCACAGTACTGAACAGTTCCATCAGGAAAACTCAGCTGGACGTTGTCAGGACTCATCATCAAAGTCACGTTCTGATCACACAGAATGTCTCGTCCAATCAAGTTCACTGGACATGTGTCAGAAATCAGGAAGGAGTGTTCAAAGCGCAGATTATTCCACACGCATGGTACGTAACAAGATAGCGGCCACTCCTCTGGCTTGCCCGAGAATCCAACAACAGGTACGGTATTCTTTGATCGTGGGAGTGACGTGTTAACTGACGAATACCTGGCGCCTGTATCAACCATACACATGTGATTTCGGCCGTTAATGGTTAACGATACCAAAGGTTCTGGATACAAGACACCACCTACTGCCGGACCAGGGCACCCCTATTGAATAGGATATTGGCCTGGGGCCTGATTATTGGCTCCCGGCATAGGGCCATGTGGAGTATGATCTGGTGGTGGTGGATATACGTCATGTGGATAACGAGCTGGCGTCACCTCCTGTCTCGATAAATCCTGTTTGGTCGGACATTGAAAATACCAGTGCCCCACCCCGTTACATCTGCGGCACCTGTCCGTGGGTTGAGGGTTGCCCCTCAGACGTTTGTTACGACCTCTGCGCCAGGATGTGGATGGGCCCAGAGGTCTCTGTTGATATGAATTATCAGATGATGTAGAAGGACCCTGAACCTGGGGCATCTGAATCGCATTCACCTTTGTGACATTAAGTTTGTCACGTATGTCTTTCAATTGGGCCTTAGCTAATTGAGTTTCAAGGGATTTCAATTCCCTGTCATCAGACTCCCTCTTATCAAAAGATTGATCAATAAAATGAACAATGTGGGCTGCCCATAAATCATAATCCATCTTTGTCAGGCCAACAACAGACGCCAAGCTCTTCTTAACATCATCAGACAGAGAGCTCTCTACAGCTCCTCTGAACAACAGTTGAGTCGTAGGATCAATCGTTGGATCATTTCCAGTTCTATTTTCCCACAAGAGCTTAACTCTAGATAAGTAGGTTGTGCCCCGTTCTGTAACAGCCGGAGGAATCTCACACAAGTCTGAAGATTTCATAGACGTCGGATATTTCTCTCGTATAATTGGCCATAAAATCTGAACGTGGTCATGTAGGGTGTCACTGTCTGGGTCCAATTTAGTCCCAGCAGCCTGTTCTATTTCAGTCAAACTACCAAACGACGTGCATGCTGTGAAAACCCTCCTCCAATCACCCAGACATGGCACAATTCCGGCGCAAGCCTCCAGAAAAGCGCGGATCCAAGCCGAACCTCCTTTCTGGATATCAGGCAAACGCTGACGGATCAACTCAGTATCCTGCAAACTAAAAGGCGTGTAAGTCTGTTTGCGGACTCCCTCAGCTGTGGTGGAAGAAACGAGAGGTAACATGTATTGAGCAGGAGGCGTTGCGTCAAGGCAGGTATGAACATTGTCAGCAATTCTATTTAATCGACCTGAATTTCCTCGCTGCCAGCCGGTGACCTTATCAAAAGTTGTGGCAGGAGGCCTGAGGTCAGGACAAGCAGTTGGAACAGGACAGGTCAGTGGCACGGAGTCATATGAAGCCCCCAAAGATGTCACGCTGAAAGAAGCAGCAGAGGACGGTGGACGAAACACCTCACCTCCCCTTTGTTCACCCACAGAGCCAGGAGTGGTATGAATACCACCCATCAATGTTTGCACATGGTCTTGCACCACGTTCCTATTTTCAGCTGATCTTGTCTGTAAAATACCTCCTGTAACGAGAAGCAAGTCTGAGCTAGATCTGGTGTGTTCAGAACCAGAACCCAGTGAGAGCTCAGCCAGATTTATGGATGATAGCTCCGACAATGGCATCTGATTGTGTGGAGTTAGGCCCACAGGTGCATATGGGGGAGGAGGAGGAGGAGGAGGGGGAACGGGGCAAAGAGGAGGCGGAGGAGGAGCACAAGGCCGTTCAGTTTCAAGGCATGTCTCTGTTTGTGATACGAGAGCAACACCGGNCAGCAAATTTAATTTTGAAGAACAAAGCATTGTTCCCATATGAATAATTCTTTATAAAGGAAAGAAACTTAGAAAAAGGGGCGAAGAAAGTAATTGGACGAGTTTTGATTGAGGAAGATTTAATTTAATGAAGCTTTAAAGACTCTGCTGGTTGTAGAATAAATGTTCATTTACCTTCTGAGTCAGTGCTGTCTCTGTGTTCAGATGTAGGAGAAACGATCCCCGTCTTCATCAACAACTGCACTGGATCTTTATTTTGTTGATTTGTTTTCAATCCTCAGGATCGCCCGATCGCAGCCGTGGAAACAGATCAGCTTCACAGCGCAGAAAAAGAGCCGCCACCTCCAGACCTGAGCGGGTTTGGCCTGAAGGTGTTATCCCCTATGTCATCAGTGGTAACTTCAGTGGTAGGTAACAGTTTACTCTTCACTTCCTGCACCTGACTGAATGTAGCGTCTCACAGTGGTCACAAATCATTACGAGCAATAAACTCCTCTTGAACTAGTTTGTGGATGTGGCAACTAGGGCTTTAACAGACTACTCGAGTAATCGACACATCGATTCCTAGGACATCTCTCGAGTTTTTTTTATTTCACATCGAGTATTTGTAGTGACGCCATCACGTTGCAGTTACAGAACAGACAATTAATCAACTTCTTGTTTGGAGCGCGTTGCAAACTGGTGTTACACCATATTCTGTGACCACCGTATATTGTGACCATTGGGGGTGGTGTTGCATGCACTATTGCAGGTCACAGAATGTGGTGTAACACCGGGTCCAATTGACCGAACCAGAACCAGCCTCCCTTGTTTAGCAAACAAAAAGCAAAAAATATTCATCTCTAAACCTATTTAAAAAAAAAAACTATGAACATATTAATCTTTAAAACTAAACCTAATGTGCATCACCGCTGGCGGTGGTGCGAGGTGGTCAACCACCCCACTGTTTTTAAGTTTCGTTTTTGACGTGCTGCATGTTACTTTCACTTTTGCAGCTTAATAATAATAATACAGGTAGTCCTTGACTTACGACGAAGTTCCGTTCCTACGCTCCGTCGTGAAGTGAATTTCGACGGAACTCGAAACATACGTCCAAACTGCACCTTATACGTACAGTACGGTATTTTACCAAGCACTTAGCCTATCCTAACACAGTACCCTACATAATTATCAAAAAACACATACATTTCAGAGCCATAATGAAGGGAAAAAATAGTTAATTTCCTACTCTGGAATGCTGGTGAAGCCATTTCCTCCATCCGTCCTTCCCTCCCTCCTCCAGATTCTCCATTCGTTTAAGTTGTAAAACCGCCGTCCATAAAACAGCTACTTTTCCACAGCTGCTGCCTGTCCAGCTTGCTCCAACAAGTTTTGGTTTGTTTTTTGAATGTCCAGAGGACCAGACTTAGCTTTTTTAGAGAGTACAGAGCAGCTGTAGCCTCCACAGCTAAACCGGAAACTGCTAGAAACTCCGTAAATCGGCTTCAAAATATATTTTTTTCAATTTCTTTTTTTTATTTTTATGGGAGGTGCGTCGTAACCGCGAAACGTCGTAACTCGAAGCTGTCGTAAATCGAGGACTACCTGTAATAATAATAATAACTAATAGTTTTGGTTTTCCTGTGACTTATTTGCAGTATGTTAAATGGTAGGAGTATATGTTCTCAATGTTTTGTTTGTCCTTTTTTTTGTGTAAATAATAAATTACGGGTTTTTTGCGTTTTTATTTATTTTTTGCATCTTAAGATCTTATGACATTATCAACTACTCGAGTTCTACTCGAGTTTTATGTTAATGTCGAGTTAAAAAATTATGTACTCGTTCAACCCCTAGTGGTAACATTTGAGTCTGTGTCGTCTTGATGTCAGCTTGATCATGTGTCTGTAAATAAACATATTTCTAATTAAAATGGGGTGCTGTAGAAGAAAATTACTCATATTTGTCATCTGAGACTGACGTTGTTCTTCGTAAGATGCAGCTCTGATGTGCATGAATCTGCTTTAAAGGAGAAATGAAAAGTGTTTTTAAGCTAATAGTAGTCTAATGAAAAGCATAAAATAAGCTTGCTGAGAAATTTTCACAAGTAAAAAATGTCATCCTAACTCAAATTTAGCATTTATTCAAGTACTTTTGTTTGCTTTGAGTTGTAATTATTTAATTTCAGAATATATCACAAAGTTGTACTTTCTAAACATATTGAATAAAGAAAATGAATGCTTGTTCAATTCAATTCAGTTTATTTATATATAGCGCCAAGTCACAACCAAAGGGCACTGAATAGAAACATTCATATATAAAAATAATAATTTAACACTACTGTATTTATCTGAGGAGCACACTGCTTTGAGTTTAAATCCATCACAGACTCTCGTCTTGAGCAAGCATGAAGGTGACAGTGGAAAGGAAAAACTCCCTCATGAGGAAGAAACCTTTAGCAGAACCAGGCTCAGGACAAGAGTCCATCTGCCTTGACCGGCTGGGTTTGAGAAGAACAGATACACAATGGCAGGTCGAGAATCACATGTTAAAATAGAAATATTATCAAATAAAAACTATTCAATTTTAACAATTCATTTAAGGAAATTAGTTCAATTTGTCCTCTGGTAGTCTAAGCTTAAGGCAGCATAACAAGCCAACCCTAACTATAGGATTTATCAAAAAGGAAAATCTTAAAACTGGACAATGTGTCAGCCTCATGGACAGAAACTGGAAGTTGGTTCCACAAGAGAGGAGCCTGATAACTGAAAGATCTTCCTCACATTCTGCTTTTGGAAACTCTAGGAATCACGAGTAAGCCTGCAGTCTGAGAGTGAAGTGCTCTGTTAGGTAAATATGGAACAATAAGATCTGTAATATAAGCCGGAGCTAGGTTGTTGAGAGCTTTGTAGGTTAGAAGTAAGATTTTGAATTCAATTCTGGATTTGACAGGGAGCCAATGAAGAGAAGCTAAAACTGGATAGACACATCTCTCCTACTAAGTCCAGTTAAGACTCTGGCAGCAACATTTTGGATCAACTGAAGACTTTTTAAAGGACAACACCCACCATGACACTAACAATTCACCATATTGTACAATTACTGTAATTTATTATTAGGTCTATTTTCATTTTTGCATTTGGGCCAGGCGAGGGTTAAAAAAAATAAATAAATAAACCCACTCCCGAATGAATCCGGAAACCTGGCCGAAGAGTCCCGAAGGGTCATGCCTTTTGTTACATGATCTCCACCCAGAAGGCAGAAGGTAGGAGTGAGTTTCCATGGAGGTTTATGAGAGAGAGTGGTAGTTAAAACTGCATATTTCCTGCATATTTCCTGGTGCATTTGTGTGTATATGGACCAGCGCTCTGATTTTATTTATTATTTATTTTATAACACCGCTGCGGACCTTTTGCTGCTCTCATTCATTCTGCCCCTGAGGAGCGAGCCGCGAGCCGCGCGCGTCTCTGGCTCCTCGTTCCGCTGGTCACCTTTGAAGTTCCTCGTGCCGGTGTAATTTGCTCCCTCGAGTGTATGTACTGTATCTGCTCTCGTTTGCCTTGTTGCGGGGAGCACGTTCATAAGCACGGGTCGGGAAGCACGCGCGCGCGCAGAGCTCAGCTGAGCGGCTGGCTGCCTTTCTGGTCACGGGGGGAGAGAATAAAAAGTCGATGCGGAAATGAATGAATTTGTCGCGATCAAACGAATTAAACTAGTATGTCTAAGTGGATGCTCGCTCAGAATATGAGTGAGCGACAGCAGGATTAATCAACACAGGCAGCTTTAGGGAATATTTAAAAATGCTTCCTTTTTCTTTTCCTCGCTCGCCTTTCTTTTCCTCGCTCGCCTAACTCCAAGGCGTCACTTTGGTGACGTGAATGCCCTTGTGAATGCCCATATATGGAGAGGGGCAGATTTTCCCGGAGCTGCATGCTAAAATCTGCTATAAATCATGAAATAACACATTTAGTGTTATTTCTCCACAATATAAGTAAACGCTCCTGTATTATTTTTAAATAAACTAATAAATATTAATGGCGATGCAATTTGAAAACATGGTGGGTGTTGGGCTTTAAATAAGTAATGTTGTAATGTAATGTGGTAATGTTGTTGATATCCATCCATCCATCCATTATCTTTACCCACTTCTTCCTTTTTGGGTTGCGGGGGTCGCCGGTGCCCATGTCCAGCTATCACCGCGTGAGGGGTAGGGTACACCCTGGACAGCTCGCAAGTCCATCACAGGGCTGTTGTTGATATATAGATGGAAATTATATTACCGGTAATTGTTTTTTTAATTAGCAGAAAACCTTGTTTTCAATAATTCCCTATCCAGTAGCAAAGTCCCAAAATGTAGGCCTCTAGGAAACTGTTAATTAATTAATATCTTACTTGTAGTAGATAGCTCTTTGAATAGCTTCAGTTTGAATAAAAGGGGTTTAATCCTGATTGGACTCGGGACCTAACAGCGAGTCTGATGGAGGACAAGACCAAAGTGCTGACATCTTAAAAAAACTCCCAACTTTTAAAAAATTCATGCAAACGTGATTTTTATGAACCTTTTACATCACTTGTAATCCCTTTAAGTTCAGATAAGGTTGTGTGTCTTGACTGTTTTCTTGTGCTTCCTGTCTCCCATTCAGGCAGCCAGCGGGCGATATTCCGCCAAGCCATGCGGCACTGGGAGAAGCACACCTGCGTGACCTTTATAGAGAGGACCCAGGAGGAGAGCTACATTGTCTTCACCTACCGTCCGTGCGGGTGAGTCAGTGAGGGTCTTACGTTCCCACATGAAGGAAGTCAGAGCCAGACTGCTGCGTCTTTGTTATCCACAGCTAATTAGTTGGTGTGTGAGTGAGTGCCCTGGTGTCCCGTCTTTCTGTTTGCACTCTCTGCAGTCAGGAAGGCGTTATTTACCAGTTCTGAAAGTGACAGGCAAGGAATTTCCTGTGTCATCCTCGAACTGCCTCATTTATGGAGCTTTGTGTCAAACTGTGTACAGGACTGCACACAAAGAGGGAGACATCCTCACCTTCCTCCTCACCCTTTTCTTATTGTTGTTACTAAGCTGCCATTGATAATCTCTTTAGTTACGCATAACTTTCATTATTTCATAGTATTTGAGTTAAATATGTTTTGTGTTCTTGGGAACAGCACCTGATGATAGTATTTTGTGTGTTTGCGGGGAATATATACACGAACCTCACTCACATTCTGTTTGCAGGACACCATTTTGTCAATACACAGACAGATTTTGTAACATTCTGCTCAAAGAGCCGAACAAAAAGCAGAGAAAACTCACAAAGCTGAACTTTTACCAGCCGGCAGCCAAGATCCATTTTTAGCCTCCCTGGTAACTGGCTGTTTGAGCAACAAGGATGACTTTATCCACAGGCAGCAGCGGTTAGCAGTGGGAAACCTTGACTTCGCTGCATATTCAGCAGGCCCCCATATGTCCTGTGCAAAGTTCAAGGCGTGTCTCGAGAGAGCTGGACTTGGCTTGCAGTAATTAGAGAGCGGCTGTCTGGCCCACAGGGCCATTATGTGTGTGCCCGTCCTGCAGGCTCCCACACTGAAGCTTTCATGTCACGCTGAGGTGGAGCGCCGCGGCGTGCCGGCTTCCAGCATCACTCGCACAATTTGCATTGGCAGACGTATAAAGAAATGTCACTGCCGCGTGCGTTAATGATAGCTTCTCGCGCATCTTTTAATAGAAACCAGAGGCTGTTCAGCTTGTCATGGTTTCTTTTTTAGCCGCAGTCAGAGATTTGAAATGTTCCTTTCCACGCCTCATCGTTTCCTTTCCTAATAGATACAAATTTTTAGGGATGCACCGATTCAATATTTCTCACTTCCGA